>CAUYSK010057411.1:0-42615 GCA_963575035.1 Avahi laniger
GGTCAACATTATCAAGGACATTGAATTAATTGACACTTACGGAACACTCCACCACCAAGAGAAGAATAACTATTTCACATTTGTTTTTATTTCAGCATATTACAGGGGTACAAATGTTTAGGTTACATATATTGCTTTTGCTCCACCTGAGTCAGAGCTTTAAGCGTGCTCATCCGCCAGACAGTGTGCACCACACCCATTAGGTGTGTATACACCCATGGCCTCCTCCCCTCTCCCATCAGCCCAACACTCGACAAATGTTATTGCTATATGTACACTTAAATGTTGATCAGTTAAAACCAATTTGATGGTGAGTACATGTGGTGCTTGTTTCCCCATTCTTGGGATACTTCACTTAGTAGAATGGGCTCCAGCTCTATCCAGGATAATGCAAGAGGTGCTAGATCACCATTGTTTTTTGTGGCTGAGTAGAGCTACATGGTACACATAGAGACATAAACCAATGGAACAGTACTGAGAACCCAGATATAAAATCATTCTCATATAGCCATCTAATCTTAGACAAAGCACACAAAAATGTACACTGGGGAAAAGAATCCTTATTCAATAAATGGGGCTGGGAAAATTGGATAGCCACATGTAGAAGACTGTTACAGGACCCACACTTCTCACCTATTTCACATTTTTAAATGCTGTAGATATTCACTAAGGTAGGCAATATTCTGGGCCATAAAACAAGTCTCCAATAAATTTAAATAGATTAAAATCACACCGAGTAGTCTACATTAGTACAATGGAATTAAATTAAAAGTAAAAACAATGAGGCCACCAAGAAAATCCAAAATATCTGGAAATTAAACAACCCACTTGTACATAAACATTACTTCAAAAAATTCACAAGAGCAATTAAGAAATATTTTTAACTAGATGATAAAATACAGAATACAAAAATTTGTAAAACTAAACTAGGACATCTAGGATAATTTATAACATTAAATACCTATATTAGGAAATAAAATAGTTCCCAAATAAATGATCTGAGTCTCTACCTTGAGAAGAATAAATTTAACCCAAAATAAGAAAAAATAAGAAAATAATGAAGATAAGAGCTGATATCAACAAAATGGAAAATAGAAAAATGATAGATCAAAATCTTAAAACCAAAAGCTAATGCTGGAAAAGATTAATGTAGTAGGTATATTTCCAGCTGTTCCATTGGGAAAGAAAGAAAGCAGACAAATTATCAATATTACGGATGAAATAAAGGGAGTCACTACAGAATCTCCAGACATTAAAAATATAATAAGGGAATTTTATGGACAACTTTACATCAATAAATATGACGACCTAGGTGAAATGGATAAATCCCTGGAAAGACACAAATGACCGAAACTGACACGAGAAGAAATAGCAAACATGAGCAATTCTACATAAATTATTTAAAAAAGAAAAGACTTCATAATTTTAAGAAAATTTACAAATAAAGCCAAAATAACCTCACAGGTGAATGTTACCAAAGATTTTAAGAAGAAATTATGCCAATCTGATACAAACTCTTTCAGAAAACAGAGGAGGAGAAAACACTTCCCAATTCATTTTATGAAGCTAGTTTTACTGATTCCAAAACCAAAGATATAATATAAGCAAATTGATCCAATTTCTTCAAAAAGCCAGTAACTTAGCAAAAAAAGAGAGGAAAGGCTTTCCAGATTAAAAGAGATTCAAGGTGACTTCCAGCATTGCCCAAGACAGCCTAAGCTCACCATAACCTATCTGTACCACTGATTACAAATAAAAACTGCTCACAATACAAGGAGCAACTATCTGAAGATCCCAAAAAGTAAGCAATGGGTAGATTAGGGACAACGGCCAAAACTTGAATAATGATACATAACAAGAACAGCTCCAGTTGTGTAGAACTCCATGTCGGTGCAGGAGGCTAAACTCTGAGAACTCTGTCTTTCTGGCAGGAAGAATGGGAGACAGTGGGGGGTCAGAGAGTATAGGAGAAACCCCAGATTGCACAGAGCTGGATAACAAAATCTCCTAATGCTGTGTATGAACTGACTTAAGTCCCAGGGTCGCTCCTGAGCTATATATGTGTGGAATGGACCAAAGACATGTAGTAAAGAGTGCAAGAACTGAAATCCACAGAAACCATTGTCCGAGTCCCAGACTAACCCTTGCATGATGCGTGTGCTGGGAAGACCCAAATAGCATACTAAAGGTTTTAAAGACTGACTTGACATTGGAACCATCGCCTATAGAAGGAAAGATAAAATTTTCAGTTGGACCTAATTGGGATGATTGCCTATTAAAACAAGAAAGTAGTGTTCTCAGAGAACAGAGAATGACTGAGTACTCTCTCCCTCAGGCCGGAGGCAAGGCCAGGATGTCTTCTCCCCTCACTCCTACTCACATCATACTTAAGTCCAAGCCAATACAACAAAGCCATAAAAATAAATAAAAGGCATACATATGGAAAGGAAGAAATAAAACTGTTTGTATTTGCAGATGACATGATTGTCTAATGACTGTCTACAAAGAAAATCTCATGGAATTTATAAGAATCTCTGAGAACTAATAATTGAGTTTAGCAGGTTGCAGAATAATACAAGGTTATTTTTACAAGCTGGAAATCAGAACTGAGAAAGTTTTATTATTTATAATCACACAAAAATGAAATATTTAGGTATAAATCTAACAAAATATGTACCATATTTACATGCTGAAAATTGAAAAATACTGATGAAAGATATAAAAGAAGATCTAAATAAATGAAGAAATGTAACATGTTTACATATTGAAAGAAACAGGTGGAGGTTGCCATTTAGCCCCTGGTGCAACTGTGTCTGACCAACTCTTAAGGACCCTGGGTGGCTCTGATGCTTCCTTTGTCACCCTGTGACCTGCTGGTACTGAGATATCCCCAGGGAGGACTCTGAGACACCCCAGAGCTGGGAAATGGGTGCAGCATCCTCTGAGGAGGGGGCTTTACTGGATTCTCCACAGAAAAAAACTCTACAGAGATGTGATGTAGGAAACCTTCAAGAATCTGGACATTATAGGGAAAATGTGGAAAGACCAGCATATTGGAAATGAGCACAAAAACCGGGGGAGAAATCTAAGAGGTCATGCGGTTGAGAGACTTAGTGAAAGTAAAGAAGGTAGTCAATGGGGAAAAACAATTAATGAAATGTCCAATCCTAATATGAACAAAATAACTTCTACTGGAGCAAAACTACGTGAATGCAGCATGTGTGGGAAAGTCTTCATACATCATACCTCCCTTAAAATGCACATGAGATCTCGCACTGTGCACAAACCAAATGAGTGTCAGGAATATAAAGAGAAATCATATAAATCTAAAGAATGTGGAAAATCCTTTGGTTATTGCCACTGCTTTCAAAACTGTGAAAGAACTCACACTGGAGAGAAACCCTGTGAATGTAAGGAATGTGGGAAAGCCTTTGTTTATTACACAACCTTTCAAGGACACACAGAAATGCACACTGAAGGGAAATATTATGATTTAAAGAATGTTGCAAAACCTTCCAATATCAAAATTTATTTTGATTCCATAAAAGAACTCACCCTGGAGAGAAACCCTACAAAGCAAACAGTGTGGAAAACCTTTATATATTTCCAACCTTTTCAAAGACATGAAAGAACTCACGCTGGAGAGAAACCCTACAAATGTAAGCAATGTGGTAAGGCCTTCAGTTTTCTCACATACCTTCAAAGTCATGAAAGAACTTACACTGGGGAAAAACCTTATAGATGTAAAGAATGTGGTAAAGTTCTCTCAGTTCTTTTAGAAGACATAAATTAATTCATACTGGAGAGAAATGCTATAAATGTAAAGAATGTGGTAAAAGTTTCAATTTCCTCAGTTATTTTAGAAGCTCATTTTACTTGCATGGAGAGAAATCCTATGAATGTAAGAAACGTGTTAAAGTCTTCTTTTACCCTGGAAGCTTGTGAAGACACATGACAGTGCACACTGGAGTTTGACCTTATAAAAGTTAAAGAATGTGGGAAAGCCTTCAAGTCTTCCAGATCCCATCAAGTCATGAAAGAACTCATATTGAAGCAAAATCCTGCAAATGTAAAGAATGTGGTAAATCATTCTGTTGGTCCAGTTCCTTTCAAGCACGTGAAAGAACTCACTCTGGAGAGAAATTCCACGAGTGTAAACAGTGTGGTAAAGCTTTTCTTTCTAACAGTGCTTTTCGACAGCATGAAAGAGCTCCGAAAGGAGAGAAACTCTATGCGTGTAAACAGTGTGGTAAAGCCCCGAGGAGTTCAGGTTCTTTTCAAAAACATGAAAGAATTCACACTGCAGAGAAACCCTATGAATGTAAACAATGTTCTAAAGGCTCCTGTTATTCTAGATCCTTATGAATGCATGAAAGAACTCATACTGGCGAGAAACTGTTTGAATACAAACTTTGTTTTATAACCCTCAGTTGTTCCAGTTTCTTTTGAACATATGACATAATTCACACTGTACCTGACCTCAGCTCATACACATGAGTGGATAGAAGCAAGAGAGCTTGCAGAATCTGTCTTTCAGTTTGCATCAGGGTCCTTGGGTCAGGGCTTTGGAAATGCTGTGGTTCTGAAACAGAGGTGGTTCCTTCAGTTCTCGCCCCGTGGGATCTTCCTGTACACATCCTAATTCATGAGCACCAGCATCAAGTTTTTCTACAGCCATTTTGAGGTAATGTCCAGCTCTGGTTTTCTATCACAACCCCACAGTGTGGATGCTTGCTGGGAAACATGTTTAAAGATTTGCACGTCTCACACTGGAAATTTTGTCTGTGGCAACTTAAGGTGGCTCTTAAGTGAGAGGGCTGTAGAAGCAATAGTAGAACCCACATCGTGGGACACAAGCCCTTTGACCACACGACATCCACTCTCTGATAATCATCAGCTCTGCACCAACAACCACAGTCAGAATAGTCTCCAAACTGCAAACGGAGTCACCAAGACACACCCCGCCGTGTCCTAGCTGTAGGACACACTCAAACATCTCACCTTCCCATGTTTTCTGGCACATGCCACCCTGAAGTTTTCTGCCTTTGCTGAATTGGGCGGGGGTGGTATGTGTCTTAGCCCTTCCTTTATCACAGGCAGTGCCCACGGTTTCTTGGATAGTAAGTCAGAGTGTCCTGCAAGGGAAGTGGTGGAATGAGGGAAGCCAGGTCACCATCCAACCTCTGAACAATGTCTGGTCTTTCCCTGGGTCCCAGACATGATCTTTCTCTCACTGGAGACCTGGAGTGTCAATTTCCTAGGCCTCCACCATCCCCCAACCACAGATGTGGGTCAGGTGGCAGCATCCAAGGCCACAGCGAATACCGTGGAGCCTGGTAAGGCTATCTGGAGTGAGGTCTGCTGGCAGATGCGACCTCAGTGGACGTGACGGAGACTGAGTAAACCTGCAGTGGAGGGCGTGGTGGCTGAGCCATGAAATACACAGCTTTGCTGCCCTCCCTGAGTTTTCCATGGAAAAGCAAACTGACAAAGGGTTGGGTCGTGAGGGATATGTTTCAAGAAGCATTTATAACAGTTTGAAAGGCTGAAACATCATTATTCAGTCCATTTTAGGCCTTAATTTTGCATTCTTGGATTCCCATTTGTGCTTTTGTAGAAAAGCAATTTTTGTGTTCTATGTTCAGGCAGTGTGAAATTGTTCCCTGTCAAGATGGGATACTGTTCTTTTTGAGAGAGACTTGGAGAGTAGAAGGCACCCCTTCTGCCACATGGGATAGGTGTGAAAACAATTCACTCTTTGAAGATCAAGTGCATGTGGGTCTACAAAGAGGTTTGTGTAAAACCTGCTTATGTGCATCTGTTTGAATTTTAAAATCCACTAAGTATTAATTGTCTCAGTGTAACAGGCTTTCTAATAGTTGCGGGAACAAAGCTGTGCTAATATTCCTGCCTTTGCCTGACATCCTAGAAGACAAAAACCAAGAAAACAAGCAAAAATATACAATGTATCATGGTGCTTTTTCCTGAGAAAGCAGAAAAATCTGGGTCAGAGTGCAGAAGGCTTATAACCCGAGTGTCTCTGGGAACATCTCTTAGTGCGTCTGGACTGACATATCTCTGAGTTTATGAGTTTATGTGTCTGTGTCTGAGTTTCCCCACCCATAAGTACAGTGACAAAGTGTGATTTTGTGTGTTTGTCTGGAGGCCTGTCTGTATTTTAAAATCTAGAAAGATTTTATTTCATTTTATTGCCTGATTTCATGCGGCGGGACCTCCCCGAATGCATTGAATAAAACTGGTGAAAGCAGACATCTTTGTTTTGTTTCTGATCTTAGATGTTGAAAATCCAGTTTTTCACCATCAAAATGATGTTATTGATTTTTCATATGTTGCTCATCGCAGGTTGAGGGAATTGTCTTCTATTCATAGCTTAATGTGGGTTTTTATCATGAATGGGTGCTGAATCTTGTCAAATGGTTTTCTGCATCAGTTGAGATAATTATCCTTTTCTGTCATTTTGCTAATGTAGTACATTATTTTGATCAATTTTTATATGTTGAACCATCCTTACATTCCAGGAATAAATTTCCCTTGGTTATGTTTTTTTACAAAAAGGAAAGAAAGAAACAATATTGTTAGCATACTAATTCTCCTCAAAATGATGTCTTAGATCCAATGTAACTCCAGTCAAAATTCCATAAGAATTCCTTGTACATACTTACAAGGTGAGTGTAACATTTATATAGACAGCCAGAGGTATTAGAATAGCCAAAACTTTGAAAAAGTACAACCAACTTGGAAGATTCATTCTGCCTTATTTCAAGACTTACTCTAAAGCTACAGTAACCAAAACAATGTGGTTTGATAAAGAAATAGACACATAGATCAATATAACAAAATAAAGAGTCCAGAAATATATACACACAAATGTGAGTAATTGATTTTTACAAGGGTGCCAAGGCATTTCACTGGAGAAAGAATAGGCTTTCCAACAAATTGTACCAAAACAATTGGACATCCATATGCATAAAAATAAACCTGGAATTACACCCTGGAGCTTATACAAAAATAAGTCAAAATGGCTCACAGACCTAATTGCAAAATGTAAAACCATAAAACATTTAGAAGACAATAGAGAGGGAAATCTTTGTGACCTTGAGCTAGACAAATGTTCTTATATATTACACCAAAAGCAGGATGCATAAAAGAAAGACTTGATAAATTGGATGCCATCCGAATGAAAGTCCTTGGCTCTTGAAAGACACTCTTAAGAGAATGAAAGGACAAGCTACAGGCTATGAGAAAATGTACCTAAATCACAAATCTGACACAGTATGTGTGTCCGGAATATACGAAGGACTTTCAAAACTCATCAGCATGAAAAAAATAACTTCAGCCCATTTAAAAATGAACAACAGATTTTAAAAGACAGTTTATCAAAGAAAAAATTAATACATGGTAGGCAAAAAGCACATAAAAATATCCTCAACATTATTTAATCCTGAGGCACATGCAAATTACAACCACAATGATGTAGCACTGCACACACATCAGAACAGCTACAATAATAAAAGGTGACGACATAAAATGCTGGTGAGCATACAGAGCAACTGGAACATTCATATATTTTTGATGGAAATGCACAATGGGATAGCCACTTTGGAAAATAGTTTGGCCATTTCTTATGAAGTAAAACATGCATTATCATATGACTCAGCAATGCCACTCTTAGCATTTACCCAAAAGAAATGAAAAAATTTGCACAAAAGCCTGCATGTGAGAGTGTATGTCAACTTCACTTGCAACCCTCCCCACTGGAAACAGTCTCAAGGTCCTACAGTTGGTCTATGCATAGCAAGTTGTGGTATACCTAAGCGATGGAGCACACTCCGGAACACACGGCATGCCAGCAAACGCACAATTATGGGGATGAAGAATATCTCATTAGCTATCAGAGAGAGGATTTCTCTATGACGGGGTGGCAAAACAGATTTTTTTTTTGTAACGATGTAACTGTCTTATGGTGGTGGTGATGCCAATTTATGCATTTGTCAAAATTCATAGAACTGTGTACCAAAAAAAGTGAATATTACCGTATTATAAATATTTTTAGATACATTTAAGAGATGTAATAGCTAGGTGGTCTCTGTATATATCGTGATTTGAACAAACCAAATGGAAAAAGATATTTCTGAGATTATGGAGTTCACATTAAATGAAATTATCGTTGCTCTTGTTGGGGGAGTGACACAGTATTGACATTGTGATTGAGTTTAAGACATGCTTACTATAGTATGACACACATGCGATCACTGTACCATTCTATTTGAAATACGTCCAAAAATTTTCAAACAATTTAAGAAATAGTCAAAACGGGAAAAAAACTGCTGTGCATCAAAAGTAAACGAAGACAAATTTTCTAAAAAGGCATGGCTTCTGGATTTATATCATTTCTGCATTATGCTAAAGCCCATACTCATTTCCATTATGCTACGCAGCTACCCTGTGCATTCCGTCTTATTTGTGATAATTTGTCTATTTTCATACCTGAAATATAAAGTATGTGAATAATCTAAGTATGAATACTAATATTATTATCAGATAATGTGAAGATACATGGCTTCATAAATCGATTTAATATGTGGCTTTTGCCATTGAAAAAAGTATTTTTTTTCCTTAGAGGATACCACTGTATTAGTGCTTTTTCTAAATAATGAAAAGTTGTCAGGAATTTAAAACACTAGTCTCTTATGAAAACCTCAGAAAGTTCCTCATATTTCCCCTCTGTTTATGTACCTTAGTTAAACATAATCATTTCAATATTATTTCAGTAGAGTCAAATAGATGGTGGATCATTTGAAAATTATGAGAGGCATTATGCTAGTCCATCTGAGGAAGGGGCATGCACAGTGTGGAGGAGAGGGTGACACCCCTGCGCTTTTCTTGTGGTCTCCCCACTGCAATGCACCTGGCTAAACTGCACAATTGTTTTGCAGACTCACAAAATCTCCTCAAGTCGTTTCACTGCCAAGAGAATGATGATACTGTACACACTTCAAGGTGGACTCAGAAGGTCCCCACTGGAGGGCTGCAGAGCAGCCATCTGTATCAATAGCAGAACCACCATCTGCAAGCACCTTCCATGTCCTGTTTGCTGCTTGGCCCATTAAAATGCAATGCGGCCCAGGAAATTCTGCACCAATATAAGCACAAAGTCATCTAATCATGGCCTTTCTCCTTTGTGAAAGAAGGATGATCCTTTTCTCTGTGTGTGTATGTACATATATAATGTATGTATGTATTATATGTATGTTATATATAATTTATACACACACATTTCCACTATACATCAACCTAAACCAATTAAAAAATAGTTAACATTTACTGAGCATTTGCTAAGTACCAAACATTGTTCTAGCACTTTGTGCGTATTAATTCATTTAACCTTCTCGCAAACCATGTGTCTGTTTTACAGATGAGAACATTGAGTGACAGGCTGGTAAACAGCTTGAACCAGTCCCCATAGATGATAGTTGTTTATCCAGGAATTGAAACCAGGCAGTCTTGTTCCAAGCCTTCACTTTTGACCCCCATGCTACTTAGGTGTAATGTGTATTTCAGTTTAGAAAGTTCCTCCTCTATTTCCCCGCCTACCTTCGGGTATGAACACAGGACATGTTGTACTGTGTGCTGATTGGGAACCACTTCTTGTTGTCTCCAAACCAGTCGGTTGGATCACGTGCTTCTGTAGAGAATGACCCCAGTTCAGCCCAGTAGTTGATGGGACACCTGATTCAGTTCAGGCCAAACTCGGACATCAGAATCAATATTCTTCTCCAGGAATTTTGCAACCAGGACTGGTGAGAAGAAGGAGTTGCTCTCCTTTGGAGAAAGCTCTGGAACATGAGGCTCAGGAGCCAGAGGCAGCTGTGTCCCCTGCCACATGACGGAATCCCATCTTCCTTGGGGAGGGTGGGGGGAAATGAGGCCAACACCGGCAGGAGTGAGAGGCATGCAGAGTTCCAGCTGTGTTAGGCTGCTTCCCCTGTTGTGGAAGCCCAGGTCTGCGTCTGCCCTGTCCAGGATTTAGTCTGATTACATGTCCTGTCCCTTTCTTTGATTGTAGGGGATGCCCCCAATGGTCTCTTTGAGCAAATTCCCCTTTTTTGTCAAACTACATTGAGCTGTTTTTGTTCACTTGGGATCTATATGAAATTGTATTATTGTCAGAAATTTTCACTCCTCCCTTTGAATAAAAGATTCATCCATACACGTTGCCATATGACTTGATTTCCTCCAGGTAGGGAGTATGGGCTTGGCCATATGAGCCACCTCTGCCAAACGTAATGTGAGAAGGGACAGGGTGGCAGTCTCGGATTTCCGAGAGATGGTAGGCATCTCCACCACTGCTCTTGTGCTTGTGCCCTCCCCCATGAGAGCAACACCTATCCAACAGGGGCACTGCTGCAGCCGGGCTCGCTCCAGAAAGCAGGCGGTACCGCAGGCCCCGGCCACCTGTCAGCTGCAGGACTACCGCAGGACCGCAGAGCAGCAGCAGCCAACCAGCTCCTGACGTGCAACCTGAGCGACACATACCTTTGCTGTTTGTAAGTCTCTGAGGTTTAGAAGTTATGACACAGCATTGCCTCAGCAAGAACCGACTGATAGACTGTCATATGGTCTGGACCAATTTGCTCTGTGCAAAGTGCTTTTGCATGCCGTGAGTCTTTGAGCATAGGACTCTCGGTATTCCCATTTTGCAGTTGAGGAAGCTGAGTCTTAGAACCTGTAAATAATTTTCCCAAGGCTACCGAAAGAGGTGGGAATCAAACACAGCTCTGTCTGACTCCAGAGCCCATACTTTTAAAGATATTTATACTGTCTCAAGCTGTATCAGACTTTTACAATCACCAGGCCTCGTGATTGATATCAAAGACATTTCCAACCAAGCCACCCCAAACAAACAATCTTAAAAAATGTGCATCCACAACTTGCAGGTAAGCCCCTCAGTATATTTATTTGCTGTGCATGGGGAAATGTGACCTGAACATATCTAAATTGGCATACTTTATTATGAGAGTATAAATGACTGTTACATATATATGAAATATATACATGCATTCTTATAAGGTTATGCGATTCTATATAGATGTAACTAGCTCTAAGAAATTCTGAAAAGTAGGGATATTAAAAATATTGAGCCAGTAAAGTAGGATAAATAGGCAATTTTTATTTATGATATTAAATTCTTACACCCGATTCAAATGGACTTTTCTTCAGCTAGAAAGCTCTCCATGCATATTTAAAATGTCATACAATTTACAAAATTATATTTCTTGTATTTTTTTCAGAAATTATGTAAAGGTGAGTTACATCTGTAACAGACTGAATAACTTTGCAACAAACTATGTCATCAGGGGTGGTTTTATAACAATTAACAGGTGGCTTTAAAAAAGTAATTGATGATTCAATTGCATTCCTAACTATTATTTTTGAAAGAGTTTTAGACATTCTAACAAGCAGTTTCAAGGATAATTGTTACTGTTGTTATTTTTAGAAACATGGCAGAGTCTAAGTACCAATTTGTTCTGCTATCTACATATTTGCCTAATTTCTACAAGTGATGAAATTTATCTGTCCTCCCTGGAGTTGTCTATTGGCAGCATGCTGGGATTTAGGGCAGGAGGAGGAGGGAAAGAGGAAAGCTTGGCCAGGACAGAGCCCCTACACAATGCATTGGCTCGATGCCTGGCTCTCTCCGCACCCATTCATCTATGTGCTTCGTAGAATGAAAGTACAAACAAAGCATCAAATGGCTTTATATTGCGCTGATCAAAAGATGGAATTCTAAAATCATTTTTAGAACCCTCCACTCTTCAAATCTTTCTCCCAAAGTATCAATTCTTTTCAGTTTATATCTCCTAAGACTGCCAGAGGGTCTCCATTCAAACCTTTCTTCCTCTACATCAGTAAGAGGTTGACCCAAGGACAACAGTATTTTTTTAATGTGTATCTTTTCCTTCTTGTTGGTTGAGTTAGTAACTTTTTGACTGGCCTTTTAAGCTCTTTGATCCATTAGGAATAAAATCTTCACTATTTGTAAAGGAAAATTCAGGACCTGGAAATAAAATACAGCAAATGAGTGAAGATCTTGAGTCAAGATTCAGAAGGGCCCTGCCTCTGGTTACAAGCTGGAAATGTCAGAGTCGGGAGTCCTGGGACTGTCTTCATCATCTTTACGGCTGGTGGACCCGACAGGTCTGGGCAAGCCATGCTTCTTAGACGACTCTGCACAATCACTGTGACTTGCTGAGGTCTGTGATCAAACTTCAGGCAAACATTGGACAATGGAAATGAGCGCAGACGTGATCGCAGGGACTTTGCGGGTTACGGAAGGGGGCTGCCATTTGATTAAGAACTGGAGGAATCTAGTTGAAACCACGAATGCAAACACTAGCAGGTGAAAGATATTAGCAAAGGATGCATGAATTTGAATAAGATATCGTCGGGAGATAGAAGTTAAGCATTAACACAAAGCCTTCCTTATTCTTTTTGGCATCTCCATATGGGTCACTTTAGGACCGTGCCAGTTTTTCTCAATGGAGTTTTTTAGGATCACACCAAATTTTCAATTCAAACAACAGAATAAGCAGTTGTAGTTTGCTATTTTCGAGGTCACCTATAGAAGGTATTTGTATTCTTCTTTTAGTTAAAATAGGCTCTGTATCCCTTTAAAGCTGTTTCATAAGATTTGTCACATTTAATTAGTATTTAGAGTTGAGGTTTACAAAAAGAATAAAAGGATTATGAAAAGATTCAATTTATTGTAAGTAATGTATTGAAGATACATTGTACATATATTTTTAATGGCATTTTTTTTTTCAGATTCAGCCATAGGCTTGTTTTCCCACAAGAGAAAACGTTATTATCGTCATGTTTAAGCACTGCCCCTTTATCTAAAAGAAACCAAAACAATTCTGTGTCTATTCCTTTAGTCTAGAGCCCATTACATTTGATTTCTAATGTTTTCTAGAAGGCTTTGTTTGAATCTATGTTTATTTCGAACTAAGCTGTAGTCTCACATATCATTAGTGTTTTATCGACAATACCAAGCTTCAGGAAAAGTGATCACTCATCAGATACACAGTACCGCAGCTTAAGTGAGACTGACATAGAAAATACGCAAGGAACTAGTTAGAGAACAGACAAGCCCATGCCTGTTCTATTAATGGGTGACGTTTTCGACAATAGAGCTGTCAGTCCCTACTGCGAATAAAGGGGTTTAATCATGACAGGAATTAGTGCACACGACAGGTGATTATGTGTTGGAAATATGCCAGGGCCAGGACCAGCTGCAATGCTTCATGTTATTTTGTAATCTCAGTAATTGCAGCTTTGGAAAAAAAAATTATTTGGGATTGGCGAACCCAGAGTTGGCGGTGGGGGGAGAAGTAAACAAAAACCACATACAACCCATTTATTTCCACAATGGAGGTCTCTGCAAATGGGAAAAGTTCAACCGACATTACGAATTTTAGTCCATCCCCCTTCTCTTCAATTCAACAACACAGCAACATAATCATGCCTTTTTTTCCCTTTCTCAGAGTCCAATTATAGTGTCTCCTTGCAAACAAAATAAGCTCAACCATCTACTTACTAATTTGAGATGAAAATTCCTTCTAAAATTATTTTGGTTACAATGTCCAAAGCCACTCAGGAAAACATGGGACTCAGTCGAAAAGGCATTTTCCCAGGTTGAATATTCTGCCATTTAGCTATGATAAATACTGTATTGGATTACTTTCTGTTGGAGTTTATAATAAGAGATGATTCTTTCACTCTGAGACCATTGTGGAGAGTGATCCAGTTGGAATTAATAATTTAGAGAATTCTAGACACAAGAGACTGGAAAGCAAATCAGAAAAATGAAAAAAAAAAGGCATGTTACAAAGTTTAACAGGAAACAAAATTCTGTTTTTTCATTCTGATTAACTTTCTGCAGCAACAAAGCAAAATGTAAAAATCAGTCTTGTCTGAGTTGTCGATCTTTAATCTTATCCACTGATTGCTTTTCAATGAAAATATTACCTCAAGTCTTTTTGTTTTCCTCATACCTATATGGTTATGACTACAAAATATAATCTTGGCACAATAAATTTGTTACATGTTTCATGTGTTTTCTTGTAACTTTTTATTGTGCAATAATTTTAAATTTTCAGACATGTTACAAGAATAGTGTTAGGAATTCCTTTATTCCTTTAGCCAGATTCAGCAACTGTTTATATTTTGTCCCACTGATTTATTATTCTCTCACCAAATATTTATTTATATATGCATATTTTCTGAATCTTGCGAGAGTAATGTGGAGACATTGAGCTCTTTTATTTCTAAATACTTCAGAGTGTATTTCCTGGGAACAAGGAAATTATCTTACATAACCACAGTACAATTTTCAAAATTGGGAAATTTAACACAGACACACTACTATTAGCCAAGTCACAGGCAACTTTTGTCAATTATCCCAATATAGCCCTTTACAGCTAATCTTATTTTCTCATGCAGAATCAAATCCAGTATCACAAATTATACTTTGCTGTCATAATGATTCGGTCTCATTTAACTCAAGACAGTCTCCCAGCTTTTTTTTTTTTTTAATCTTTATGGACATCACCATTTTGAAGGAGGTATTTATTTTACAGAACGCTCCTCATTTTGGCATGGCTGTTTCCACATGGTTAGATTCTAGTTAAGTGTATTGTCAGGTGTACTTTGCAGTGATGATGAGTCTCTCTCAGTGCATCGTGTCAAGAGGCATTTGGGTTTGCTCCGTCCCCATATTGATCTTGTTAACATTGATCCCTTAAGTAAGGTAATATGGTCCATGATCCTACACTGTAAAGTTACCATTTTTCCCTATAATTAACAATCTGTGAGGAGGTACTTGGAGACTATGTAAATATCCTGTTTCCTACCAACCTTTATCCAGTTGTGGCATCCATTGATGGTTTACTTTACACCATTCCTTCTGCACTTACTAGTTGAAATTCCACCATAAGGAAGAACTTTTCCAACTTTCGACTTATTTACTTACTCATTTCTTTCCTAATCAGTTTATGTCCACATAGACATGTAGATTCTCACTTTCTGCACTAAGTTATAATCCATTGTTTATTTCAATGCCCCAAATTTCCATATTGGGTAAGTAGAAGCCTCGTCAAGCTAGCCACTGTGTCTTTGATTTGCTGCCATCGTTGTGTTCCCCCTTATGTTGGGGTTCCACCAGAGAAACAGAAACAGTGTGGGGGGAGAGAGAGAGTGAGAGAGAGAGAGAAAGAAAGAAAGAGAGAGGGAGATTTGGAAAGAATTGTCTTCCATGATCGTGGAGCTGCCTAGGCAAATCAGAAGCCTGCAGGTCACTCTGACAGGCTCAAAACTCTCCTGCAGGATCTGAAGCTGTAGTCCAGAAGTGAATTTCTTCCTCTTCCGGGAAAGCTTAGTTCTTCTCTTTAAGGCATTTTTAACTGATTGGATTATTCAGGACATTTCCTTTACTTAAAGTCAACTAACATTGGATGTTCATCACATCTGCACAGAACCTTCACTGCCACACCTAAATTCGAGTTTTATTGAGTGATTGAGGCTAGAGCCTAGCCAATTTGACATACAAAACTGACCGTTGCCCTTACCTTCTGTCACAAAATCTCCCGATTTTATCTTATAGTTTACCTGCCAGTCCTGGAATCAGACTTTTCTCCAAGAAGGTCTAGGTTTTTTAACTGGGCAATGGTATTTAGAAGCCAAGATCTGGGTGCCAGATGTGTTCATTGCTTTGGTGTTCCAATTGTTTATAGGCCTTGTGAACAGACAGTGCTGGAAAATATGTGCACGCATGTGTGTGCGTGTGTATGTGTTGTGTGTGTGCATATAAACATCTGCAGAGAGAAAGAGAGAGAGAGACAGAGGGGAAGAAGAAGGGGAAGAAAGAAGAAGAGAAGAGGAGACAGAAGAGGAGGAGGAGGAGGAGGAGGAGGAGGAGGCAACAACGACAAAGTTCTTTATCAAGTCAGGAGTACAAGTTCATAAAATAAAAAAACTCCAGAAGATAAAATCTAGTGTTCGCCCTCTCTCTTTGTAACTCCCTTCTTCAGCAGCGGGAAACCTGACTTCCGTCATTCTCAACACAGTCATTCATTGTTCTTTCCTGTAATAAACAGAAAGTAGTTTCCACATTGCTAACAATACCAGTATCGTATGGAAAGTAACCTTAATAACTAGAGTTTAATTTTTATTTACAGCGATTTCTTTCAAATAAAATTTACATATAATGATATGCACAAATCTTAAGTGCACAATTTAATGAATTTGATAAATGCAAACACATGCATAAAATTCTATCCAGAAACAGAAAACTCCCTTCACCCCAGAAAGTTCTATAGTGCTACTTCCAGAAAACTCTTTCCCTCCCAGAGGTTAATACTTTTTCTGTTTTTAAACACAGATGAGCTTTGCTTTTTCTAGAACTTTCTATAACTGAATCATATATTAGATACTTTTTTTGGTCTAGTTTCCTTCATTCATAATTTTGGTGAGATTCATCAATGTTTTTTTTCTATCGTTTTTTCTTTTATCTTCTTTTCTGTTTAATTTTGTATTGAAATTATGTTAAAGATTCCTCTCAAGATTTCAATATACATCTTTAACTTATCACTGTTCACATTCAATTAATGTTATATCACTTTACATATAGTGTAAAAATTTTATAATAGGATATTTTTATTTCCTTCCACCACTCTTAGTGGATTTTATTAGATATCTTAATTCTATGTATGTTATAGACTCCCTAATACATTATTATTATTGAGACATCAATTATTTTTTAAAACAATTAAAAATAAGAAAAATGTATCTAATTTATTTACTTGTGGTTTTACCATTTTCAGTTCTCTCTTAGTCCTGCTGTTAGTATAGAGGGTTCAGTCCATCAATAGTTAAGCTGGATTTGGATTTCGTTGTTTTTATGATTATCTTTAGTACACCAAGGCTTAAAATTTCCTCAGCAATGGTATCAAGGCCATGAATAGGGAGAAGGGAGGTTTCTTGCTCCTTCTTGAGTGTAGATGTCTTTTGACTTCTGTCAAAACATATTGTCATCTGGGGCACTGACAAGTTTTCCATCTCTCTCCTTCAGTAGCAGATGGCCTCTGCCTTGAACTAGAGAATGGTTTGAGCTTAGGTGGTTTTTAATGCCTGGTCAGTGGCAACTGATAACCATCAAGTACAGTACTTATGAGGGGCCTGGAGTGCTCTTCCAAAGGTAAACAGTACATGTGTCCTGTCTCTTCCCAAAGGGTTTGCCAATCTTGGAATTCAGTTCATCCTTTTGCTTTACAACCTCAACTCTCTGATAGGCTCACAAATTATGATTTTTAGGTTATTCAGATTTTTATCATTGTTAGAATGATAGTAGCATTGTCTTGTAGCTTTTTGTATCCTAAGCAGAAAGGGATTTCCACACAAACTTTATTTTTATTATGATTTAATTCCAAATATTTTCTATTTTTTTGAGATTTCTTCTTTAACCCATACATTATTAAGAAGTATGTTATTTAATTACCAAATATTTGGGTATTTTAAGATAGCTTATTATTATTGATTTCCACTTTAATTTTGTTGTGGTCAGAAAAGATATTCTGTAAAATTTCATCCTTTTAATTTTTTCTTTTTTTGAGACAGGGTCTTACTCTGTTGCCCATGCTCAAGTGCATGGCATGATCATAGCTCACTGCAAACTCAAACTCCTGGGCTCAAGAGATGCTCCTGCCTCAGCCTCCTGAGTACCTGAGAGTGCAGATGTGTACCACCAAGCCAAGCTATTTTTTTTTCATTTTTGTGTGTGTGTGTATGTGTGTAGAGACAGGGTCTTGCTGTGTTGCCCAGGCTAGTCTCAAATTCCTAGCCTCAAGTGATCCTATGATCTTTGCCTCCCAAAATGCTTGGATTACCGGTATGAGCCATCATGCCCGGCCTCATTCTTTTGAATTTATTGAGACTTATTTTATGACTCAGGTTATGGTCTATGTAATATTACATGCATACTTGAAATGAATGTGTATTCTGCACTTGCTGGGCATTATGTTCTCTAAATACCAAGTAGGTTAAATTGGATGATAGTATTCTTCAAATATTCTAAATCTTTGCTTATTGTTCTATCAATTGTTTAGAAATATATAAAAATTTTCAACTATAAATATGGATTTGTTTATTCCTCCAATTAATTTTGTCAATGTTTGCTTTATATATTTTTAAGCTCTTTATTGTACAAACATTATGATCATTATATCTTTCTGGTGAATTAAGATTTTATCATATGTACTATCCCTCTTAATTGTCAGCAACAGTCTTTGTATTTGTGTGTTTTTTCTTCTGGTATTGATATATCCACTCAGGTTTCTTATGTTTACTGTTACAGTGTAAGCTATATCATTGTCCATCTTTTTACTACCAAGCTATTCGCACCTTTATATTTAACGTGTATCTCTCACAGACAGTCTTTTTTTATTTAGTCCGATAATTTTCACTTCTCAATGTGAGTGCTTAATTCATTTATATTTAATGTAATTATTGATATGTTTGGATCTAGGTCTATAACTCTGTTATTTAATTTCTCTTTATCCCATCAGCTTTCTGATCATTTCTTCCTCTTTTTCTTTCTTCTTCTGCATTATTTTTCTTTAATATTTTATTGTAACTCTTCTATTGGCTTTAGCTATGCCTCTTTGTAGTGTGTGCGTGTGTGTTGTATACATGTATGAATTTTCCTTAGAATTACAACATAGACCCTAAACTTATCACAATTTATTTAGTGTTAATATTGTACCTCTTCGTGTAAGGGGTAAGAACCACGAAACAGTTTACTGCAATTTATTCCTCATCCTTTGTGCTATTGCTGCCCTATGTTTTACATCTAATGTATCATAAATTTCACAACATATAATATTAGTAGTATTATTACACTTTTATTTTTCTTTAAACACTTATATGGCTTTTAAATAAATTAAGAAAAGGAACAAATAGAGATATACACACACACATATATATGTACACACAAAAAAAGATTAAGAGAGAGTCTAATATATGTACCCATGTAGTTACCACTTTTTATTTTTTCCTATAGACCCTAGTTTTCATCAGATATCACTGCCCTTCCAAGTGAAGAATTCAGTTAGTATTTCTTATAGTGCAGGTTTGTGGGTTAAAATTTCTCTCATCTATTTTTATCTAAAAATTATTTTATTTTAATGTTACCTTTTATATTTTGTCCAGCTATAGTATTGATATTTTGGCCATCATTGTTTCTGATGGGAAGTCAGCCGTCATCAATGTTGTTTCCTTAGATATAATGTGACATTTTTCTCTGGATGCCTTCTAGATTTTTTTATTTACCCTTCAGTATTCATCAGTTTAACCATGATATGATAAATATTTCTCTTCCTTTATTTCTTCTTTCCCATGCTTGAGGTTTGCAGAGCTTCTTGGGATCTAACATCATGCTGTTTCACTGCATTTGAAAACCTATTAGTCATGTCATTATTTCTTCAAATTTTGTTTTGCCCCATATTCTTCCTCTTCTTCTGGGACTCTAATTGCATATATGTTAATAAATTTGATATTGGACCACAAGGCTCTGTTCACATCTTTTTCAATAGTTTTTCTCCTCTTTTCGCATTTGATTTATCTTCAAGTTCACTGACATTTTCTTCCGCCATCACCAATAAGATGATAAGCCCATCCACTAAATATTTTTCATTCTATACATTTTACTTTTTATCTTCCAGAGTTTCCGCTTGTCTCTCTTTTATGGTTTTCATTAGTCTGCAGATTTCCTCTTCTGTTCATTTATAGTGACTATAATCTCCTTTAGATTATTGATATATTTATTTTGCTTATTATAAAGTTCTTCCCTTCTAATTTCAGTATCTCTGTCATCTTGAAGTCTGTTACTACATACTACCTTTCTCTTAAATACTGTTCCCATTTTCCTATTTATTTTCATGTCTGGTAATTTTCATTGTGTACTGGGCATTTTTAATGATGCATTTATTTCTAAAGACAGAGACTTTGTCCTTCTCTTATAACTGTATATTTTTGTTTTAGCAGGAAGTTAACTTTATTGGAATCAAACCACAATCTCTATCTCCTGTATAATAGACAGCAACTAAAAATTCTCAGCTATTTCAATCTTCTAAATGTTGTTTTTCACTGGGAAATTCAGTGTGTCTCCAATGCATACAGAGATCAGGATTCAGGCAAAGAAAGATAGGGGTTATATGCAATTTTGAGAGTTTTCCTTCTGTGAATCCCTAATTTTTGGGATTTCTTATTCATTTCCTTTGTTCTCTCTAGCATTTCCCAAATCCATACTATGACTACTTAAGCCAATAAGACCAGATTTCTGCTTTAGTTCTTCTGCTTCATGCTATCCAGACTGGGATGTGCCCTTAAAAAAAAGTTAACCAAGCACAAATTTTTATTAAGCATGGTTCTTTTCATTCAAGGATGGACTTCTCTCCACTCTCTGTGTGCTTTTGGTCACTCTACACTGTCTACATATAGTTGTTTGTTTATTTTTGAAAATATTTTATCCAAAGTTTTATCATTATTACCTGCAGGAAATAGTCCAATATGAAAAATCTTGCCATTACCAAAAGTGAAACTCTTATTATATAGTTTTAAACATAATACTTTTAGAGGTTAAGTAATATATTCAACTAAACATGTAGTCAAACATTGTTATTATTTTATTAAAAAATGTGTGTCACCTGTCCAACTATCATAAGCTCCTTGATGGTAGATTCTCTGTCTGGTAGCTCTTTATAGTCTTATTCTCCTGCATTGGTACTCAAGACAGAATTCATGATAGTGAATAATGCTTATATTCTATAAGAAACAAACTTTCACAGTAGTTTACAAATTGACAAGTGATAAGCCACAGGCCAAATCTGGTCTATTTTTGTGTAGAAATTTGTATTTAAAATTATTAAAAAATAATAACCCACTATGATCAAGTGGGTTTCATCCCAGGGATGGAAGGATAATCCAACATACATAAATCAATACATATGATTCACCACATAAACAGAAGCAAAAACAAAGACCACATGATCATATAAATAGATGCAGAAAAAACATTAGACAAGATTCAGCACCCTTTTATGATAAAAAAAAACCCTCAACAAACTAGGCATAGAAAGCACATATCTCAAAATTATAAAAGCCATAGATGACAAACTCATGGCCAACATCATGGTGAATGGGGAAAAGTTGAAAGCATTCTCACTAAGAACCGGAACAGGACAAGGGTGCCCACTGTCACCACTTCTATTCAACATAGTGCTGGGAGTCCTAACCAGATCCATTAGACAAGAAAAAGAAATAAATGGTATCCAAATTGGGAAAGAGGAGGTCAAACTATTGCTTTTTGCTGATGATATGATTTTAAATCTAGAAAGCCCCAAAGACTCAACCAAGAGACTCCTGGAATTGGTGAATAAATTCAGCAAAATCTCAGGTTGCAAAATCAATGTGCACAAATCAGTAGCATTTCTATACAACAATAACAGTCAAGCTGAGAATCAAATCAAAGACTCAATACCATTCACAATTGCTACAAAGAAAATAAAATACCTAGGAATATACTTAACCAAGGAGATGAAAGATCTCTACAAGAAGAACTATGCAACACTGAGGAAAGAAATCTCAGATTGTACAAACAAACAGAAAAACATATTATGCTCGTGGATGGGTAGAATCAACATTGTTAAAATGTCCATACTACTCAAAGTGATTTACAGATTCTGTGCAATCCCTATCAAAATACCATCATCATATTTCACAGATGCACAAAAAATAATTCTATGCTTCTTTTGGAATGAGGAAAGAGCCCAAATAGCCAAAGCAATCTTAAGCAAAAATAACAAATCTGGAAGTATCACATCACCAGACTTCAAACTATACTGCAAGGCTATAGTAACCAAAAGAGCATGGAATTGGCACAAAAATAGAGACATAGACCAATGGAACACAACAAAGAACCTAGATAAAAAAATCATCCACAAACAGCCAACTGATCTTTGACAAAGTGGACAACAATATACCCTGGGGAAAAGAAGCCCTATTCAATAAATGGTGCTGGGAAAATTAGATAGCCACATGCAGAAGAAGGAGACAGGATCCATTTCTCTCACCACTAACAAAAATTAATCCAGGATGGATAAAAGACTTAAATGTAAGGTATGAAAACATAGAATTCTGCAAGAAAATATAAGAAAAACTATTCTAGATATTGGCCTAGGAAAAAATCAATGACTAAGATCCCAATGGCAATTACAGCAACACCAAAAATAAATAAATGGGACTTGACTAAACTAAAAAGCTTCTGCACAGCTAAGGAAATAATTAACAGAGCGCGTAGACAACCTACAGAATGGGAGAAAATATTCAAATACTATAAATCTGATATCCAGATTCTAATTCTTGCTAATAACCAAAATCTACAAAGAACTCAAGCAAATCAGCAATAAAAAATCAAAAAAAAAAACAAATAAACAAACAAACCATGAAAAGGGGAGTAAAAGATACTATCAGAAGTTTTTCAAAAAAACACAAATGTCAAATAAACATATGTAAAAAATGCTCAATGTCACTAATGATCAGGAAAATGCAAATTAAAACCACAAGGAGATATCACCTTACTCCAATCAGAATGGCTTTTATTAAAAAGTCTGAAAAACAATAGATGCTGGTGTGGCTGCAGAGAGAAAGGAATGCTTATACACTGTTGGTGGGACTGCAAATAGTACAACCTCTATGAAAAGCAATATGGAGATTCCTCAAAGAACTAAATATAGACTTACTCTTCAATCCAGCAATCCCACTACTGGGTATTTATTCAAAGGAAAAGAAATCATTTTATCCATAAGACACCTGTACTTGAATGTTTATTGGAGCACAATTCACAATTTCAAAGATGTAGAGTCACCCCAAGTGCCCATCAATGCATGAGTGGATTAACAAAATGTGGTATATGTACAACATGAAATACTACTCAGCCATATAAAGGATGAATTAATGTCTTTTGCAACAATTTTCGTGGACCTGGAGACCATTATCCTAAGTGAAATATCTAAAGAATGGAATAACAAACACCACAGGTACCTACTATGACATCGTAACTAACCGATGAGCACACATGTGCACAAAAGGAGGTAAAAACTCAATGGAAATCAAGCAGAGGGCAGGGGAAGAAGTGGATGGGCAGAAAACTACCTAATGGGTACAATGAACACTATCTGGGTGATGGGCACAACTATACTCCTGACTCAAGCATTACGTAAGCAATCCATTTAACCAAAAACATTTGTACCTCCTAATATTTTGAAATAAAAAATTGAAAAAAAAAAAGAATAAATTTGTTTCAAAATTATTTAAAAATTATACTACAAATTAGCTAATCACAGAACAGAGCAAAACATCTCTGGCTGAATCAGCTTTATTTTTGTAGCAACACATTTGGAACAGGTACTTTTGTATCTGTTTCTGCCATCTGTGATGCCTGAAATCATTAGGAAAAAAATTCATATGTGGAAGGAAGGCAGCTCTAAGGGCTTTCATTGGGTTATGGTTGCCAGGGAAACTATTTTACTTGGTAATCAATTTGCTCAATATGTCTCTGTTGCTTTGTGCTTAACTCCTAAAGATACCATTCAAAGTGGATCCGCGGAAAACATTGGGGAGGAAAAAAAAAAAAAAACCTTGAATTATTAGCTTCAATGAAAGAAAACCTGGATAACTTCTTATTCCTATGAAGCTGGAAAAAAAAAACCAAGAAATGACTTTGCTATATTTTTGTGCAAATTGAATAGAATGGGATTTACTTTTTAACAGCAAGTTGGCAGGGCTAAGTAAGTTCCCTGGTATTCTCTTACCATGCTGTGAAAACAAAGTACAGGTTTGTAGCAGAAAGCTAAGGTTTTCTTTTAAAAATCTCTTTCTCTCCCCAGAATTTTTTCTACAGAATTGTCTTTCAGTTATAATATATGAAAAAAAAAGAAACAGACTTGTAGTTTTTAAGGACCCAGGGCAATACAGAGTATTAAATTCCAATCACTGTCACACAGAATCACAGACTTCTTTACACAACCGAGGAAATGGAACCCTAGAGAGAGCAAGCAACTTACAGCTGATGGGAACTGGAGGAGATGAAAGAAATGCGGAGGGAAGGACTTGGGGTCCCAGGGAACTGTTTTGAGGCCATTAGAATACTTTTTCTTAATATAAAGTTGACTCTTGAGTGATCGGTTGCAGCTTGACTATCTCAGGTTAGCAGACAGCATCATGAAAAGAGCGGAAGCGTGACAGAGTGACACAATGACTCCTACTGCACCGACATTTCCCACATCAGCAAGAGCTGGTTTTTGAGCCATATATTTGTTTTAGGGTCATACGTGCTCATTCCAAGTCTCAGATACTGAGGGATTTAATATTTGCACATCAGTGCAGTTGGTTTTACTTTTTGCATTTATGTAATTTTGAAATACATTATTGTGAGAATGATTAAATTTGAAGTTATCTTGGTCATAGAGGTAGGTAGGCAAAAGAAAATGACACAAAATGATGAAATAATAGAAGAGCAAACATAAAAAGATTTTTTAATTCTTCTAAGTGAAAAACTACAAGTAGATAAATGCATGTAATATATTATCTATGTTTGTCCAATTCAATAAGAATTTTATTTTCTCAATTTTTTTGGTTCAGTGAAAATTCTTGAGCTGTCTTATGAGAGATAAAGTGCAGGAAGGGATATATTGGTCTAATTTCTCTTTCAAAAATAGCAGTTAATAAATGTAAAAGACTAAATTTAGATTTGTACATAGTTCTAAAATGATCCAAAAATGATGTCAGAAAATGTTTAAATGGAAATATACCAGGAGTAAGATTTCTGGACTGTTTAAAATAAAGAGAATAAAAATTGCTTAAAAGATATTACTTAAAAGATATGTAGTTACATAGTTCCCACCTGGGTGTCCCTAGTTCTCTGCAGCAGCTACAAATTCTGAATTAAAAAGCAGATGTTTGCAGATAACATTTCCGTGCTTCTCAGAGAAGACAAGGGCTGTTGTTTGGGCCCACAGTGACTTGAAGATATGGCTCCAGTGATTACATTCTTTGAATATTAGCCTGTGTGTATTGCTTTAGAGAGGTTGATCCTTCTCTAAGGGGTATATAAATCCAGAGTTGAGGAGTGTTTTAACTTCAATTCTCTTTGGCTACATTGTTCTAAATTCCATTGTTTTTCATCTGTTCAAATTTGGTATCACTTGCTCTGGTGGCCACCTGTCTTCTAGGACAGCAGTATTCGTTGCTGAACAATCCTTGGGGAGGCGTTGGTTGGGTGGAGAGCAGCTTCTCTGGGGCTCTGTTCTTCCAAGGAAGCTCACAAACTCACCTCTCACTCATAGTTCCCCAGTGAGTCTTAACATCTCCTTTGAGGTTGCTTCTAAAACTTGAAAGAGGAAAGGAAAATAAAATTATTTTATCTTACTATTTTTAAATTAGAGTATTTTTTAACAGTTTTAGATATATAGAAAAATTGTGAAAATAGTACAGAGAGCTCCCATATACATGGTATTCAGTTTTACCTATTATTAACATCTTATATTAATATCAGTATGACAGATTTGTCACAATTAAATAACCAATGTGGATACATTTAGTTAGTAAAGTCCATACTTTATTCAGATCTCCTTAGTTTTCACCCAATGTCTCTTTTATAAACCAGCACCCCATCCAGGGCACCACTTTACGCTTAACTGTCATTTCCCCTTAGGCTCCTCTTGGCTGTGACAGTTTCTCAGGCTTTTCTTGCTTTTGATGACCTTGACAGTTTTGAGGAGTCCTGGTCAGGTATTTAGTAGAATGTCCCTCAATTAGGATTTTTCTGACGTTTTTTATTTATCATCAGATTGAGGTTATATGTTTTTGAGAGGAAGACCACACAGCTAAAGTACCATTCTTGTTGCATCATATTACAGATACATACTATCCATGTGACTACTCAATGTGGATGTTGACATTGATCACCTGGCTCAAGTACTGTTTGTCAGGGTTCTCCACTATAAAATTATCCTATGAAGTGGTTCCAGAAGACATTAGCATTCGAGTTGGTGGACTGAGTAAAGCAGTTGCCCTCCTCAGTGTGGGCTGGCACCATCCGATACGTCAAGGACATGCACAGAACAAAAAGGTAGAAAAGGTTGAATTTGCTCTCTGCCTAACTGATTGAGTGGAGACATCAATATCTTCCTGCCCTTGGTGTTCCTGATTCTCAGATTGTCAGACCTCAAGTGGAGTCTACACCATTGGCTGTCAAGTTCTCAGACTTGAACTATTCCACTGGCTTTCCTGAGTCTCTAGCTTGCATATGGCAGATGACAAGTCTTCTTAGCTTGCATAATAGTGTAAACCAATACCTTATAATCAATCTATGTATCTATGTATCTATATACTTATCTATATCTATCTAGCTACATTCTATCAATTCTGTTTCTCTGGAGAACCTTCCTTACTAATACAGGTGCATGCAGGTTTAGTACCATTATATCTCCTTGGAGAATTAAATTCTTTATAATTACTTTATAAAGCTATTTATAATTTATAATAACATCCATCTTTATGTCTGATGATTTTTGTTGTTCTGAAGTCTGCTTTACCTGAAATTAACATAGCTACTCCAGTTTTTTAAAAATTAGTATTAGAGTGTCATGTCTTTCCCCATCCCTTACTTTTAACCCTATCAGTGTCTTTATGCTTAAAGTTTCTTGTAGACAACATGTAACAGGGTCTTGTTTTTTATCTACTGTTACAATTTCTGTCTTCTAATTGGTGTATTTAAACTCTTCATATTTAGAGTAATTAATGATTCTGGTGAGAAGACTGTTGTAATCCTTATCCTTGTTTTTCTGTAGGTACAGTGATTTACTTTCTCTAGCTTCTTTCAAGTTTTCTTCTTGTCTTTGGCTTTCTGCAGTGTGAACATGATTTGCTTAGGTGTAGATTTTTTGGTATTTATCCTGCTGGGTGTTCTCTCAGTTTTCCAGAGTTGTGATTTGTTATTTGTCATTAATTTTGAAAAATCTTGGCCATTACCACTTCTAATATTTTCTCTGCTCCATTTTCTCTTTCTCTTAATTCTTGTATTCCTGTTTCATGTATGTTACACTTTTTGAAAACTGTCCCACACTAATTAGATGGCCTAATTCTTTTTCTAACTTCATTTCAATCTGGGAAATTTCTATTGACCTATATTCAAGTTCACTGATTATTTCTTTGGCCATATCCAGTCAGTGTTTTTGATTTGTAGCATTTCCTTTTAATTTCTTCTTAGAGTTCCATTTTTTCTTCCTATATAACTATGTTATTTTACATGTTGTCTACTTTTTTGTTAAATTCTTTATCATATTAATCACAGTTATTTTAAATTCCCTGTCTGATAATTCCAAATTTATGTCATATTTGAGTCTCATTTTGATATTTGCATCATGTTTTCAGGCTATATTTTTTCTGACATTTTAGTATGTCTTGCGATTTTTTTCTCGAAAGCCAGACATGATACATTGGATAATAGGAACTGAGGTAAAAGAGATTTAATGTGAGGTTTTATGTTAATCTATGTAGGAGTTAGGCTGTGTTTAATGTTTGTTGTGGCTGTAAGTACCAGAGGCTTTAAATTACGCTATTGTTCTTGTTTTTGTCTACCCTGTTGTCTTTGGGTTTCCCCAAATACTCCTCCTCAGATAGAGTCTGCATCTTGCATTTCTCTCATTTGTAACCCACTGTAATCTTACTGGAGCCTTGTAAGGCGTTAAGGTGTGGAAGAAGGGAAATATTCTATAATCTCATGATCAAATCTCATATTTTTAATGGGTCTGTGTCCATGGGCTGATACCTTCACAAGGGTTTCTTAACTTTTAAAAATTTTCTTTTCCCCTTTAGGTGAGACAGGAAGGCTAGAGGTAGCTGGAGTTGGGTAACTGCCTTTCTGAGGCTTGTGAGAAAAGACTCTGGAAAAGTCTTTTCTCCTGGTGAGTAGTCTTTGTTAGAGAGAAGCCTCTTGGCTTATTTTACACATGATCTTAGCCAAAAGGCCAAGAAGAGATTCTCTTGGCTTATTTTATAACGATTACTCTTCCTTTCCCCTGCTAGAGACACTAAAGGGTCTAATCTAGTGTTGTGTAGTCCTCACCCCGCATCCAAGACTGCAGCCCCAGAAATTTCTCACTCTCATACTAGTCCATACTCAGTCAGCCTCCAGAAATTTATCAAAGTTTCTATTTAAATGTTCTTATCAGTTTATGGCTGCTGCAGCCTCTTCTGTAGGTAAGCAGATCTCAGGTATGATGCTCTGGATTCTCCTCTCTTTCCAGATTTCTGCATAAGGGTTTGTTTTGCAACCTCAGTTACACTGTGGGTCCAAGAAAAGTCACTCTTTTTCCATTCATTTCACTTTTTCTTATATTAAGGTTGGAAGTGATGACTGCTAAGTTCATTTCATGTCAGAGCTGAAACCAGAAGGGGCTTCCAAACTCTTTTGTTAAGCTTAATCTTTAGTTGAAGGTTATGGAGTTGAATCTAAAATAGGCAAAAATCCTACCCAGTAATGATAAGCAGGTATTTTCAGTAACATTTTGGGGAGCAAGACCTAAGTCACAGTCATATTTTCCTACCTTCTTTGCAGAAACAACCTACAAAATAAAGTGAAAAAGGTGATTTTGAACATTTTTCCTTTTCCCCTTTTCTACTACAATTTGTGTCTTTGGTGTCTGGTTTACTGGGGTTTGAATTTAGAAAATTGACACTTTACTAGATTTTCTTCTAGTGTTCAGAGATTGCTGAAGGAGACCCAGGAGAGATGAAAACGTTTCTCCCATTGCCAATGATTCCTTCAGTTTCCATGATTCTCTTTCAAGAACCTCCATCTATTGCTGTAGACAGCTGCTGCAGACCTTGCCTGAGTTCAAAATTCCGAATGATTCTCTGTCAACTCCCCCAACAGCAGCTCTGCCTTTGTGTTGCTGCTGTACGTTCTCCTCTTAAATTTGGTTGGAAAATTTTGAACAGAAAACCAGTTAAAGACCTTGTGTTCAGTGTTGAGAGTAAAGGCCTCTCTAATCTTCTCATAATGAGATTTTCTTTGTGGGATGACATTTCCACATTTTCACAAATGCTCCAGTTTTCCATGAAAAAAATAAAAGAGTCTAAATGGTTTAGTGCAGGAAAAAGCCTAAAGTGGTCATAGCTCTCCCTTATGTGACAGAGTGTCATTTAATGCTTCAACCCATTTCACCTCTCAGGTAAACAACATCCAGCTTTTCTATTTTCTTTCTCTTCACTCAGCCTAGACTGGCCCTCTGATACCACGTGTTAGAGAATCTGGCTGTTTATGCACAGAATGGGGTGAAAGAAAACTGCTTATGGTAGAGTCTGCCTTTGCTTCTAGCAAAGTGTGAATTAGGAAGGGCTGTCTTAAAATTAGTTTTATATACATATTGCTAAGAGACTTGATACTGATGTCCTTATCATTAGAAATTCTTTAGAAAAAGCACATATCTGTGAGGGAAATGGCTTTCCTTTTAAATAGCATCAATTATATTCAGTTCCTGTTAACCATCCAAAGCCCCCAAAAGCACATTAAAAAATGGAAGTTCTTGGAATGCACTTACTTCAACTTTATATTTTCAAAGGCATTGGAGACTTTAAAGTATAATCAGGTTTGGGGAACTTGTTATGAAAATTTGAACAGATTAAAAAAGTTAAAAATGTTACAGAGCGATGAAAAGGAAGAGGAATAAGAAAAAAATGAGTAACAATATATTGAGATTATTATCAAGACATTTTCAAAGATGACTGTGTCTCTCTACGGCAAAAGAATATAAAAGGTATGTGTGATAATTACAATCTTGAGTAACGGGGTTCATGGCTTACACAGGCCCTTTCTTCCTCCTGGTGATTTAAGGCTCCCAGTGGATACCACATTCATTTTCCCAGTGTTTGCATGAGTGGATCTGGGTGGGTTCTGTCCTCTGCTTACAGCCGAAGTAGTGAAATTCTCCCTGTATGCTTGATTATCCACCCATATTTCAGCTCTCACAATTAAATTTGTTATGATCCCATATTGTCCAATCACTGGCTTGCAGGTAGCACTGCAAGATAAAGTTTCCACAAGTCCTTAAAAAAAAAAATGAGTTCTCATAAAGCCAAATTCATTGAATTTGAGAGACTGATCACTAAACTGTGATTATGTCCTTTCTACCTTTTCAGTTCTTGGAAACTGACTTTTCTACTTTAACAAAATAAAATAATTTTTTCTAGCTCTAAATTTTTTCATTTTAATTTTTTTTTATCTTATTGGTCTTGAAATCCCAAAGACTATTTTACTGATCCTTAATTCCAAAATTAGAATATTAATACTGACGTGTCTCACAATCAAAAGCAAGTAATGAAACACGTAGAAAAATATCCACATGTGTTAAATAGGTAATACTTGTCCTATTGATGTTTCTAAGGCCTTGGTTATTATTCTTCAGACTATTCTGTCGCTTCTGGCTACCACACACTGAATACTTACCCTCTGCTGGGCACTAGGTTAACTACTTGACATGAATTATTGCATCTAATCTTAACCATACCCAATGGGGAATAGCACAATTATCCTCCATTTACAGGTAAGGGAGCCACATGCAGGTTAACTGAGCCACAAGGAGGTTAATCCCTGCAAGACTGCATAGCTTCGAGTGAAGAAGCAGAATTCAAAATCAAACAAAATTCACAACTTTCCATTTTAACCAGCATGTGGTTATACCACTTGACCTTTTTATGTGGGAACTATCAGAAGGTAATATAAGCATTAAACAACAGGTTCAATTAAAAATCAATTGGGTACATAACATGTTGTATATATTTTCTTGTTTTTATGGATCTGTCACTTTCTAGCCATGGAGTCAGGATAATATAATAAACATAATAATCAACATGTATTGAGCTTTTACTATCTGCCAGGCACTGTGATGGTCATTGTAAATGGATTATCTGATTTAATTCTCAGAACAATGTCTTGGGATAGAAAACTTTATTGTCACTATTTGCAGATAAAGAAATTGAGGCCTTGAGAGAATAATTTGACCACGATCCTATTATAGTTAATAAAATAAGTGTGTAACACCCTGCCAACAAAAGCCAGTGGTATTTTCCCACATCAATGCAATTTAGATTATCTCAAGTACTAATCCTTGGGCATGGGATTAGAATAAGAAAAGTAAAAAAACATACTTTTTTGATGGAGAAGCTTGTTGATTTTTTAAAAGTATCATTTGGATATCCAAACTAGCTCTTCCTCATTTTCTTATTTCATTTTTTGTCCTAAGGCTACACTCAAATCAAGTAAAAGCAAAGAGTCCTACTTTACCCCAAGTGCTGTATAAAAGTATCCTCCTTGTCTGTTTTCTTTTCCTTTTTTTTTTTTTTGAGACAGAGTCTTACTCTGTTGCTCAGGCTAGAGTGCCCTGTGGCAACAGCCTGGCTCACAGCAACCTCAAACTCCTGGGCTCAAGCAATCCTCCTGCCTTAGCCTCCCGAGTAGCTGGGACTACAGGCATGCACCACCATGCCCAGCTAATTTTTTTCTATATATTTTTAGTTGTCCAGCTAATTTCTTTCTATTTTTAGTAGAGACAGGGTCTCGCTCTTGCTCAGGCTGGTCTCAAACTCCTGACTTTGAGCGATCCACCTGCCTTGGCCTGCCAGAGTGCTAGGATTACAGGTGTGAGCCATTGCTCCTGGCCTGTTTTCTTTTTTGATAAAAATTACAAGAGTTAACTAAATCTGTGGATCTGGTATCTTTTACCTGATTTTGATCTTCATCATTAGTGTGGTGGGCAGAGCCCCAGTGAATTCCCTCTCCCAGTGTTCGCACTTCTTGGAATTCCTCCCCTGAGTGTCGGCAGGGCCTGCGATTTGCTCCTGAGCAACAGAGTATGGCAAAAGTAACAGAATGTCTCTCCTGTGATTGGGTATGTTTTATGGAAATGCTGATACATAGATAAGACTCTGTCTTTCTTGAAGCCATGCTAGAAAGGACTCTCTTTCACTGGCCCGGAAGAAGCCAGATGCCATGTTGAAGTGTCAAGGAACCATAAGTGGCCTCTAGGAGCTGAAGATGGCTTCCAGCAGGAACAGAAGCCTCGGTCCTACAACTCTAAGGAAATGGATTCTTCCAGCAACGTGAGGGAGCTTGGAAGCAGGTCTTTCCCTGGTGAACCTTGCATGAAATCACAGCCTATGGCCCTGTTCACACATGATGGCAGAGGGGAGACCTTGAAGCAGAGAATCAGTGAGGCTGTGCCCAGATGCCTGACTGACAGAAACCATGAGATGACAAATGTGTGATTTTAAACTGCCCAATTCGTGACAGTTTGTTAAGCAGCAATAGAGAACTAGTACAGAGACAAGCGCATATACTTAAATTTAGATAAATTCTTCTGAAACTAAAAAATGAAATGATGTTGCTAATGACACTACAGATGAATCGTCAATGCTCCAAGGTAAGGCTGACTCCGCTACTGTGGTCTAGATTCAAGCTTTTCTGGCCTCCTCAAGGACATTGCTTCAGGAATTCTCCCCTTTCCTGCATTATCCTCCTCACTATCTCTGTTGGATCACTGTCATATGCTTATGTGGCAGACTGATAATGGCTCCTAAAGATATGTTCATGTCCTGATCCCCAAAACCTGTGAGTCTTATTTTATTTGGAAGAAGAGTCTTTGTAGATGTAATTGGATTAAGAATATTTAGGTGGGGAGATTATCTTGGATTATCCAGGTGGGCCCTAAACACAATCACATGTATCATTACAAGAGAAAGGCAGAGACAGATTTGAGAGACACAAAGGAGGAGGAAATGTGACCACAGAGGCAGGGATTGGAGTGGTGTGGCTATAAGCCAAGAATACTGGCAGCCACCAAAGCTGGAAGAAGCCAGGAACGGATTTTCCCCTCTCGCCTCCGGAGGGAGTTTCGTCCTGCTGAAACTGATTCTGGACTTCGGGAATCCAGAACTGAGAGAGAATAAATTTTTTCTGTTTTAAGCTACTGAGTTCGTGGTGACTTGCTACAGAAACCACAGGACATTAACACAATTTACAAACTTGCTGTTATTTCTCCCATCATTGAAAAAAACATCCTCAACTCTACTTCCTCCTCCAGTAATCACTTTTTCATTTATAGAAAATTCCTCAGAACAGTTGTCTCCACTGAAAGGCTCCAGTTTGTCTCCACTCATTCTCTCTGGACCCCATTTTGCCTCTGTCATGCTACTGAAATTGCCGCGATTCCTCCATTGCTAAATGGCTAGTCGTCCTGGCTTCTCCATGGTGGCTGACACAGTGGATCCGTCTCTTCCTGGAAATGCTTTCTTCACTCGGCTCCCAGGACATGACACAGGCCTGATTGTCCCACCCACTCTTTCTTAGTCTTTTGTGCTGGTCCCACGCCCTCCATCTAAAGGGCAAGGTGCTCCCACACTTTCCTGTATTCTCACTTCTGCCTCTGAGAGCTCATCTGGTCCCATGGCTCTAAATAACATCTGTTCCCAGTGACTCCCAAATGTATACCTATGACCCGATGTTTCCCTTACATTCCAAACTTGTATATCTGACTGCTTACTCAACCTGTCTACTCGGTGGTATCTCAAATATAATTTGTCCAGAACTGAACTCCTGAATTTCACCCCACACCTGCTACTCCTTTAATTCCAACCTTGTGGTTGATTGTGTCGAAACCTTTGGGGTCCTCTTTGCCTCATCCCCTTCCCTCATATCTCACATCTAACTCCAGTCCATCAGCCAATCCTGTCAGCTCTCCCCTTCAAACTATACTCAGAATGCAATCATTTCCTGTTAGGCAAGGACCAAATCTGCAGGTGGCAGATACAGGCCAGAAGGGCGCTTCCTAGGGGTGGAGAAGGTTGGAGAGGGAAGGGCCTGCAGGAAAGTGCAGAACACCTGACAATCATGTATGTCAGTCACCTGGTAACATCCCACACCCCCCCCTCCCCGTAAGTCCTCCGCCAGACCAGGCCAATAAAAGGAAACCAGCTGGAAATCCTTAACGTCTTTCTCCACTCATGGCGACTGACCCATTCCTCTCTGGAACGTGCTCTCTCTTTGTATAGCTCCCTTCTTTGCTTTGTATAGCAATAAAAGGTGTTTGTGTGGAATTGCTTCCTGTCTGCCATCACTCCATTGCACCAGCCTGCTTGTGATTTTCCAAGCAAGAAGCCAAAGAACCAGGACAACAGTCACCGAGAGGCCAGACTTGACACTTCCCACAAACTTTGCTGGTAACACCTTGGGCCACGCCACCTTCATTTTGTACCTGGATCACTGCAATAACTTCTTTAGTGGTCTTCCTACTGCCATTCTGGCCATTTCTACATCATCTACACGTGGAAGCCAGAGTAGTCCTGTGATGTCCTGAGTCAAGTCTTGGTATGGCCCTGCTCAGAGCCCCCGGTGGCTTCCCGGTGCATGTCAGATGCACGACCTGAGTTATCTCTTTGGCTCTGTTTCCTGTTGCCCTGCTCTGTTCCCACCACCCCTGTCATGGCCTCCTCGCAGCCCTCCCTGCCTTTCCACACACACTCCTGCCCACCTGCTCTTCCATCTTGCTGGAAGCCTTTCCCCTCCCTGACAGCTTCATGATGCTCCCTCCATCCCTCAGATCTCAACTCAAAAGTCCCATTCGTTATGAGGCCTTTCCTGGCTTCTTGGTCTAAGTTGCTAACCCAACATTACCCACACACCTCTTGCTTTATTTTTCTCCTTGGCACTTATCACTATCTGATATGCTTATATTTTACTTATGTATTGCCTAGCACTCCTGCAAGAATGTAAGCTTCTTGAGGGCAGGGAATTAGCCTTGATTGCAGCAGTGTCTGAAACATAACTACGCTAATCAAGTATCTGTTAAGTAGATGAGTACATGAACAGCTTGCATGCAACTATAAATAGCATGAAAGCACTGGCAAAATAAACACATTATAAACACATAAATTGAGAACAGTCATTAAAAAGGCCAACAGAGGTAAAATATAATTATCATGTAATCAATGTGATGATTACAAAGAGAAATTGAGCTTACACTTCAGATAAAGAACTCTTTGCCTCCCACGTGATGTAAAGCCTTCACGATTATTATTTCATGTGTCTTCAGAATGTCTCTGGGAGCTGGGCCAGGGGCTTTATTTTTATTTCCTTTATTTAATTGTTGGAACTCCTTAAAATGCTATTTGAATCATGCAGATTGTGGCCTTAATTCTTCTTTGGTTTTTGTTGTACAGACAAAGCCAGTTGGTGCTTAGTAAGTTGAAAAATATTCTCATGAGGGTTCAAGGTGACACTTATAATCTTTTGAGAAGGAACTCTGGTTCTTGCCTCTGTGTTCAGCGTGGTTTTCCACAGCCCGGAGCCTCAGCAACCCAGCACCACATCCTGCCCAAATCAGGCCGTTCCTCTGCGCTGGGCATGACATTAGGGAATGTTTCTTTGTTGGCAGAAACTAGCTTTGGTTTCCACTTAACAAAGGTCAGAGCAGAGTGAAACAGTAAAATCAATGGGACCTGAATGCATATCATTACAGAAAGACAATATTGTCTGATTCTCATGAACACAGAAGGATTGAAAAAATCCCCAGACAGAGGTGTGGATGAAGCCATTAGAGGACACTTCCATTTGTCCCTTGCGCTACATGCTCGTAGTCAGACGGATTGACGGAGTAGGAGAACACTAGCCCTGGGACAAGACATCTTCAAAGTCCAGTCTAGAGAAAACCAGTTCCAGTTTTAATTCTGCTAAACAGTATTGCTTTCCCCAGCATCTTTTTTGTGTGCCATATTCCAAAACATCTAAATGAGCACACAGAGACTAAAGTAAAATACAAATCATTCTAAATTAACTATATTTCATCAGAAGACATTATACTTTCTTAGAATTATATTTTTTTATGACGCAAACTATGAGCCAGTTTGGCAAACATTTTCTTTTGGGTTTGCTGTTTCTTAACATCTGGGTCTTGGAGACTAATGGGTTCATACCACACTATGGGGCTGAAAGAATGTAGACTGAGCAACCTACCTGGCATTTTGACATGTTTGCTCACATTTTGAGGGTTTGCAAGCAATTCTTTACTTTCTGATGCTCCTTTGGTTACTGTGTATTAGAATAAATACACCTGGATTGAATGTAAATGATTTAATGTTTGGGGACAATTATAGCATGTTATAAAGAAAACAGGTTAGTTAGAGTTAGATTTTAAGCTCATAAGGGTAAGAAATATCTCTAATTCATGCTTGTCTCCCTCCGTGGCCACAGAGCGCAAAGCAAACGTTCATTTATATTTTCAATGAAGCATGAGCTGTGGCCCCCTGGGGTGGAGAACAGTAAGACTGAGGACGAAGACTTGGAGGAGGAAGGAGCATGGAGGAAGAGCATTTCTGAAGAGACGCTCACATGTGGGCATGGCACGTCGGCTGGGCCGAAGTAAGAAACGCTAGACAGGCGCTGGCAAGTTTCGACCTGGTGGAATTCCAGCGCCAGATCTGAGTGAAGGAGACACCTGAGGAACGGACTGTGCCACTTACCACTGGGGCAGCCACCGTTCCGCACCCACTGTGTGCTTGTGTGCAGAGTTAGCGGAGGAAACCAGAAGCTATGATCTGTCTCACTCGTCATCGGTGATATTTTCAGCATTTCAGGGAACCGAATCGTGGGTCTCTATGAGCTCCAGGATGAGTTTGCTCCAGGACCAGTGACTCTGCATTGTCAAAGATAGCAAAGGCATCCCTTCTGCATGTCAGGTAGGATGATGCGTGGCTCTGCTCAGAGAGATCTGAGTGTGAGGCGATGGCACCCATGCCTTCCAGCTCCTTCCAGCTTCGTCTGTGGACAAGTAAGCAAGGGCAACGACAGCTGCAGAACATGACCAACAATGCAGAGACCTAACAAGTGGGAATGAATATGTGTTTGTGTGTGTGTGTGAGAGAGAGAGTGAGAGAGAGAAAGAGCAAGAGAGAGAAGGTCAAGTAGGCAGAAATGAAAACAGAGAGACTTGCAGTGCTTAAGATTTATTTTTCGAAAGCTCAAGTGTTTCAGATTCCTGCAACGCAGGAATCCTTCTACACAGGCTAGAAGCAAAACTCCAAAGTGCAGCCGCCCCCAGAGCACTCCAGCTTCCACCCACACAGACCAGATGTGGCTAAGCCCTGACAGCTGAGCCAACCAGCATCACCGTGATATGTTTTCAAGGAGGGAAGACGGAGAATTGAGCATATTAGATACTAAACTCGCTGGTCCAGCCATTAGCTAGTGGGCTGATTTCCTTTCCTCTTCACGTATCCTTTCTGTGTGTGTGTGTGTGTGTGTGTGTGTGTTTAATGCATGTCAACCAAGTGGTTTGTGCAAAAAGCTAAAGAATCGGTCACCTGGTTACCCACGGCATGCACCCCAGTTTTCTGATTATCACAGTGCTTTACGGAGACAATACAAATGGGCCACTGAGAGTTTCTTGTTTTGTCGGTGGCCACTCATGGAGCTTTGACTATGTGCCACGCACTGTGTTGAGTGCTCTACTCGACTGTGAAATGGTGTAGCAGGTGGGTTCTAAAGAACCCATCTTGTCCACAGTTCCACGACTGAAATCTTGAAGACTGGGACAGTGGTCCCCAGGATCTGGCCCCAGAGGTCACCATTCTCAAGAACCTCTCCATCTAGTGGCTTTTAAAAAGTTAGAAAGCATTACTTTTCAAAGTAATACAACATTGGAATGAATATGTGATGAAAATGCCAGTATTATCCCCTGCCCTCTAGGGTCCACTCTGCTAAGCTAACCTATGACAGTAGGGGTGTCTGTCTCTTCCCACATCATCTTTACTCCATGCTCTGTGCAGATCACAGCTGTAGGAATTTTGTTGATTTTACAAAATGGGATGCGATATAATACACATTATGTCACAGCTTTCTTTTTTCACTTAACTGTCCATCATGGACATCACTTCAAGTCAGTATTTATAGATCTGATTCATTCACAAAATACATTCAATCATTCTCATAGAAATAGAAATTTAGGTTGTGCTTTTAATGCTTTTTTTGTCACTAGAAACACTACTGAAAAATTCTTTGCACATTTATTTGCTCATAAGTACTAGGATATTTGTTTCTATATGTAGAGCCCACACATTGGAATCATTAGGTATAAATGGCATATAAATGGTATAAAATTATTATGGTTAAACAACACTAGCATTTGCAACCATGATAAACATAAGAGTATTTGTGGGAAAGCACATAGAGTTACCAAGGTAATCATTGATGGAACTCTGAAATGGAATGTAAAGTATTTGCGGATGAAGACACAGGAGATTTTTCATTGGCTGAGCAGGTAAATATGAAAGGAAGGGGAGAATAGAGTGTGGTGGTGTTGAGAATCTGGATATAAGCCTCTCATCTTGATTTCACCACAATATTCTCTGGACGGGTGACTTGACTTCCATAGGCTTCCATGTCTTCCATTGTGTATGGACTTGGAGCAGAAATGGACGTATGTACTCTAATATCGCAACTTACAATGGGTTGACTACTAAAATACATCCATGTCATCCATTTAGGTTGTAATATTATTGTCTTTTTGAAGAAATTTGCAGACATACCTTTCAAAGTTACAAACAACACTGACCAGTCCAGTTTCCTGTCATTTGTATATCTGAAATCCATTAGCTCAAGGCTTAAAATGGCATTGCCTTTTCTACTTAAATTATTCACTCTAATTTCTGATGACAATACTTACAATTTATGGAGCCCGAACTCTGGGCCAAGTCCTTTACTTAGTGTATCCTCACAGAAACCACTGGAAGGAAGTGCCATTACCTCTATCCTCAAGATTAGGGGATCGAGATGGAGATGCTAGGTGGCTTGACTTCATATGTCACAGAGCTTTCTTTAGGAAATAGCCGTGACTATCTCCTTTGATCTGGAAAGAGTTTTAACAGCTAACACAGTTATTAAAGGTTCAAATTGGCCTTTCTGTTTATGAAAGTCTTATGTTTTTCACATATGCATTTATTATTGCTTCCATTTCTCACTGGTATTTTAAAAATCTACAAGTGTTGTTATCCTAAATGCTATTGTTTATGGCTATTTACTCAATTTTATCACCCTTGTTCATGTAATATTCAATATATATCAGGTATGCAAGTAATAATATTACTTAAATAATGGCTCTAAATATAAATATGAGAGTCTTTAATAAAATTGAAACTGATTATCTAATTGAAATTACAATTAATTGTCTTAAAAGTTTAGCAGACAAAAAGTCCTGAACCAAGAATGTAGATTCCATTGCCTTTCTTAACAAAGTCATTTTATTTTAGTACTGGTTTATTTAGTTTGAACTCTGTAAAATTTCCAGATGAATAATGATCTTGCAGAAAACTAAAGCTTTTGTCTTTACAATACTTTTGGAATAACCCCTATATTCATTAAAATTGTTCCATAAGAAAACTGAAAGAGTAATTGAATGTTTTTAAGAAGTATGAAAATGTTAGATGCTTTTTTGAAGAGTCTGGGGGATTTGCAACTAAACAGCTTTTATTTGCATGTTCAGATAATAAAATATAGATATTTTGACTACTGTTCAAGTAGGTTAGCCAATATATTAATTTTGTCTAAAGAAGATACTTGCTCATACTCACTACATTTAAGAGGAAAATTTATAGCTAATTTTCTGTGTGAAGAATTGCTTTGGCTTATGTAATTATTGATATATGGAAGAAATGTTCATTTTCTTCCCTTTGGAGACATTCCAAGTAAATTAATTGAATAATTTCTATAAATATTGAATTGCCCAATTTTCATGATACTTTTTTATGTGTTTACTTAAAACATAAATATTACTTACAGGAAGATGTGTGGTTGACCAATATGTTACATGCGAAGCCCATTTGCTACAACTTTCAGAGTTTGCAGGTTTAATCAGCATTCTGCTATAACATTTTCTATGGAGCTTTTTAATCAGCAGCACCGCAAAATGCATTATATGGTTCTTAAAACTGGACTAAAGAAAGTTTAAATTAAAATTGTCATGTCTTTAGTGAAAATATAGTCTTCAGAGTCTAATTGGTATCATTAGAATATAGAGGTTGGAAAAGTGCTACAACCACCATCTATCACTATTAGCCAGATTTGTTTTCCAGGTAATACATTCCTTTGATTTAATCTCTTCCTTGCCCGAAAAGGGAGGCTTCCAAGGAGATGATTCTACTATCTATTTTCAATTATCACAATCACACCACCATAAAAGACTAAGATAAACATTTTGATTGTAATAGTGTCTCAAAAATGAGACCCTAAATTGCTGTAACCATTCATTACCTGGCATGAAGCTTTCAAATTACTTTACCATACTTTAAAATCAGTAAGGATCATGTTGTTGAAGGAAGAGTAGTATTATAGTTTTTGTTTACCCCTTTGTTAAAAGTATAAATACCAGCAATTTTTATCATTTGGAAAAAGATGATTAAACTTACTGGGGGTCATGGGGGAAACAAAATAAACTGAAAACTGAAAACTCAAATTAGAGACTCTGTTCTCATATCTGTGTGTGCCCCATTCGCAAACCTTCGGTTGTCAGCACTTGACTACTCTCTGGTGCTGCTTGGCTTCCACAAGTGATCTGACAGGTATTTGTAAATACAAGTTTAAGCACATGAAAGAATGGATCCAATGCAAGGAAATATGAAACATTCTACTATGTATTGGAAGAAATCTGAAGGTCTTATAGAATAGTAAAAATGTCTTCTTCCAAATCATTTTTGAGGGAAAGCCTGCATTGCTCATTAGGAAACAAACAGAACTGGTGTCTTCTTCACTCACAACTGATGTCCTCTCCATTGAGAAATGGCAGCAAACAACACCCTTCTGTAACAATATTTATTGGTAAGAATCATTTTATAAATTCAACATTTTTATTCAGAGCAATTCAAAGTGCCAACTTAAGATATATATATACAAAATAAGATTTAATAGAAAAAGCAGGCATATATGACAGACCCACAGCCAACATCATACTGAATAGGGAAAAATTGAAAGCATTCCCACTTAGAACTGGAACCAGACAAGATTACCCTCTATCCGCTTCTATTCAACTTAGTACTGGAAGTCCCAGCCAGAGCAATCAGATAAGAGAAGGGCATCCAAATGGGAGCAGAAGAGGTCAAACTATCACTCTTTGATGATGATACAATCTTATATCTAGAAAACCCCAAAGATTCTGTCATGAGACTACTGGAATTGATAAACAAATTCAGCAAAGTCTCAGGTTACAAAATCACTGTACAGCATTCTTATATGCCAACAGTCAAACTGAGAACCAAATCAAAGACTCAATACCCTTCACAGTTGTAACAAAAAATAAATAAATAAAATACCTAGGAATATATTTAACTAAGGAGGTAAAAGACCTCTACAGGCAGAACTATAAAACACTGATGAAGGAAATAGCAGAGGACGTAAACAGGTGAAAAACCATACCATGCTCATGGATCTGCAGAATCAGCATTGTTAAAATGTCTATACTACCCAAAGTGATCTATAAATTCAATGTAATCCCTATTAAAATACCAACATCATTTTTTGTAGATCTACAAAAAATAATTCTGTGCTTCGTATGGAACAAGAGAAGACACCGTATAGCCAAAGCAATTTTAAGCAAAAAGAACAAATTGGGAGGCATCAATTTACCAGACTTCAAGCTATACTACAAGGCTATAGTAACTAAAATAGCATGGTACTGGCACAAGATCAGAGACATAGACCAATGGAACAGAACTGAGAACCCATATATAATACCATCCTCATATATCCGTCTAATCTTTGACAAAGCAGACAAAAACATACACTGGGGAAAAGAATCCTTATTCAATAAATGGTGCTGGGAAAATTGGATAGCCACATGTAGAAGACTGAAACAGGATCCGCACCTTTCACCTCCCACAAAAATCAACTCACGTTGGATGACAGACTTAAACCTAAGGTATGAAACTATGAATTCTAGAAGAAAATGTTGGAAAAACTCTTATAGACATTGGCTCAGGCAAAGAATTTATGAAGAATACCCCAAAGCCAATCATAGCAACAACCAAAATAAATAAATGGGACCTGATCAAATTAAAAAGCTTCTGCACAGCCAAGGAAACTATCACAAGAGCAAATAGACAACCTACAGAATGGGAGAAAATATTTGTATACTATATATCTGATAAAGGGCTAATAACTGTAATCTATATAGAACTCAGGATAATCAGCAAGAAAAAGTCAAACAACCTTATCAAAAAGTAGGCAAAGGACATGAACAACAACTTTTCAAAAGAAGATAGACTAATGGCCAATGAACATATGAAAAAATACTCAACATCTCTAATCATCAGGGAAATGCAAATTAAAATCACAATGAGATATCACTTATCTCCAGTGAGAATGGCCTTTATCAAAAAGTC
>CAUYSK010057412.1:0-35175 GCA_963575035.1 Avahi laniger
AAAAAATGCTCAACATCTCTAATCATCAGGGAAATGCAAATCAAAACCACAATGAGATATCACTTATCTCCAGTGAGACTGGCCTTTATCAAAAAGACCCAAAACAACAAATGTTGGCATGGATGTGGAGAGGTAGGAACACTCATACATTGTTGGTGGGACTGCAAATTAGTGCAACCTCTGTGGAAAGCAATATGGAGATACCTCAATGAGATACAAGTAGAACTACCATTTGACCCAGCAATCCCGTTAATGGCCATCTACCCAAAAGATCAAAAGTCACTCTATGAAAAAGACACCTGCACTCGAATGTTCATAGCAGCGCAATTCACAATTGCAAAGATGTGGAAACAGCCCAAGTGTCCATCAATACATGAGTGGATTTATAAAATGTAGTATATGTATACCATAGAGTACTATTTAGCTATAAGAAACAATGGTGATATAGCACCTCTTATATACTCCTGGAAAGGACTGGAACACATTCTACTAAGCGAGGTATCCCAAGAATGGAAAAACAAGCACCACATGTACTCACCATCAAATTGGCATTAACTGATCAACAGGTAAGTGCACATATAAGAATAACATCTATTGGATGTTGGGCAGGGGGGAGGGGGAGGGGGAGGGGGGAGGAGAGGACGGGTATGTGCATACACAAAGAGTGCAATGTGCACCATGCGAAGAATGGATATATTTGAAACTTGGACTGAGGTGGGGGGCAAGGGCAACACACGTCACCTAAACATCTGTACCCCCATATTATGCTGAAATAAAAAATAAATAAATAAATAAATAATTAGTTAAGAAAACAGTGGAAGCATGATTAAACAATTTCACACAAAATTCTTTTTAATTTATATATTCTAGATTGGCTTCTACTTTATCAGTTGAAAGTGCACTTTACTTTTCAGACCTTTGAATAAAAAAAATCCCACTAATCCCATAACAAAATGATTCCCTTTTTGAAAAATGTTCACATAGTATAGTACCTATCACTTATTATATAGAATTTTACTTTCGTGTGTGTATATTTGTATGTGTATTTTTGTGTGTGTTCTATGATAGTTTGTAGCCTTTCTGAGATGAGGAGAGGAATAAGAACCATAGGGTTCTTATTATTTTGGCTACAATTCTTACTAGGACATATGTTTTATATAGTAAGTTATCAATAAATATTTATTATTTAAATTTCTGAAATATGAATGAAATTGCTGAAAAGAGAGATACTAGAGAGAATCCAGTCTTAGGAAATTCTAAGAAAATGACAGGAACACTACATTAATGAATTCTCTACATTCTTAGGAAAATTCACTATAATTTTTTGTAGTGAATATTTGCATGAAAATTTGGAGACCTTTATAATAAAACCTTAACTAAAAATAGCTAACTATAATTGTTAAATTCTTAATTATTTGCTGTGTAACAATGATAATACTTTGCTATGTGTTACAGATAAGTGAAAATGTTTTCAACTAAATTGAAAACAGGGACTAATATACTCAGCTGAAAATTCCCATAAGGATATATTAGGGAGGGATTATCATGGAGTACATGATGGTTCCCAGGGTTCTGTTGAGGGTGCTGAATTATAATCAACTTTTTACTGGAAACTGCCAGGAAAATGCAGGTGTCCGAGTACCTCCCTTACTCCCCACTCCTACTTTTCTCCCACATTTAGACCCTCATCTTGAATCATCCATTTGCTTAGCTAAGCTAGTCATTACTTTTTTATGATAAAACTAACCTGGTCAATCTAATGACAGATTACATTTTATTTACAGGATGTGTATTTTCTTTCATATATAAAGGAGTAAGCTCTTAGACTAAAAAAATGAACAAGTCATTCTGTATCCTCTTCTCACTTCTCTCACCAACATCCTGATGATCCTTTCCTCATTAAATGAAAAGTTTCCATTTCTGAAACCTTACTTGACTATAAGAAAAATTAATTAATTAATTAAGATACTACAAGAGATGGGTCACTTGGTTTAAAGGTAACTGTCCAAAGATCAGCATTTTGTAGGCAAAATATAATTTAACAATGGAAATAAGTGAATGAGATAGAAGGCAACATAAACCTATACCTATACCTGATCAAAAAAATCAATTAAAGGAATGAATATAGCATTGTTTATTTTAAATAAAAGTGAAAGTATAGTTTCAACTAATAGAGATGATGTTGCTCTATTTACTGAACAAAATAAGATTTACATCAGTGACTTACGCATATTATTATACTAAACTGAATCAATGTGAAATTGCAGCATTTGAGTTAACCAGCATCCTTCTCAAACCATGATTTTATAGCAATATATTTGTATTATTTTCAACTATTTTTATTTTCTTAACAGAGATGAAAGGAACAAACTATTGGGGGCCGGTTCAAGCATAGCTAGTACAAGAAATGGCTCCAAAGCAGGTTGTATGTCTAAAAAAATTATGTTCTCTTGGTAAGATTTTGTCTACTCATTTAATTATAAGTATATTCAATAATAAAATTTCTCCTAGGGAAAGTATCAAATGGATATAAATTCCTTCTTATGAGAAGTAAATAAGTAATATCAGAATATTTCTTGATATGTTGGCAGATAAAGGAAAAAATTGGGGTTAAAAAAGAAAAGGGCTAAGAAAAAGTAGACAGAAAATACTAATTTTTGACATAACATAGAGCAATACAGTCATGGTGACTATGTCATTAGAGTTAAAAAATTAATCTATTCTAAAATCAATCTATCTTTTTCTTGACTTATATTTGTATTTATACATTCTTTTATTTACTCCTATCAATTTATTCAAAATAACATTAAAGAACACTTGATATGTACTTTAATGTTTCTATTATAGACACTGAGGAGGCAAAGATGAGAAAATGCATTTTTTGGCCTGTAGGAAATATAATCCAAAATGTGAGCCATGAGCAAGTGATCTGCATTGGTCTGTGAAGTGGCTCACAGGCAGCTAAGCAGTTTAAGGGGAAGAACAAGTAAAGATAATTATTTTACAACTTTATCTTAAAGTTGTTTATGCTTTTAAACATAGAACATATGCTACAAAAATTGAATATATTAACTGACATTTCTTCAACAAGATACACTTGATCTCAGCTAACATTTTTACTACATTTGCATGCTATACTTTAGATTTTTTAAATTAGCATTTTTCATTCATACTATTGTGTTGCTCTAGGTTCTCAATTCATGAAATATTTAAATCACTCCAAAGTTGTTCAACTAAATGTAAAAATACATTCCTTCACTTAGCAATTATAGATGCTATAACATACCAGCTTAAAAAAAATTAGTGGCATACTTACTCTGTACCCAGGGCTGAATACTCAATAAGACAAATTTTCTGATTTTATGAGCTTTTCATTCTAGTTGGAAAAAAGCAATAAATAAATAAATGTCTAAAAATATTTTACATAATAATTGACAGAAATATTAAGCAAGGTGAAAGGATGATGAGTGACAAAGGTTGATTGTTTTAAATAATGTGGTGGAGAATAAGCTCTTTTAAAGTTAATAATTAAGGAAAAGGCTGCATGAAATGGGAAGGCAAGCCAAAGAAATTTGGGATGAATTTTTTTCAAGGAATGAAAAGAGTAAATGAGCCATCCCTGAACAGAAACCTCTAACTATAGAATAAAAATTTGGATATGCTAATGAAAAGAAATCATGTAGACAACTAAAAAAGAAAATGATATACGAAGAAAAAAAATCAAGAATACAAAAATATTTTTAAGAAATATAATTCATTCAATCATTTCATGCATTATAAAATTTTCTCTAATGACCATCAAACTGTTGTCATGTTTTACATAAAACACTGAGTGCCCTCTCTAAGGAGTCAAATGAGTTCCTCTGGAATACTGAAAAACTATTGCTTTCTAATATGAAATTGATTATTTTTTTTTATAAATGTGGAAAGGTTATTAAAACCATAGTATCATCATTTGAGGTTGATATAGAAAGGAGATGCAAGTACATTTTTCTTGAAAAGTTTGTGAAATGAGTCATGACAAATATGTTTACAAAGATGTACTGGAAACATTTGTTTATCAAATAACACAGTTGGGAATGCATAATTTTATTGGTATTCACGGCACAATGAAATGACTATCACATGTCTTATAACAGATATCTTAATACAGAGGTAGAAGAAATTACTTATGTCCATATTATTAAGCAATTCTTGGCACTGGTAGTAAAATGTCCAATTAATTATCTTTGTTCACCAATGACATTTCGTGCTATATGACATTGCATTTCTTATTCAGGTAACTTTTGAGCCATGATTCAGTCTCTTTCTGTCTTTTACTCTTTTCCTCTCTTTCTCTCTATGGATGCTGACTCTGCTTTGATCATATAATCAGATCTTAGACTGTAGGTAATTGGCTGGAGTTTTATGAACAGGTGGGCTGATGAGCCTTAATTGTATTACATGATTCTTACATAGAAAAGTAATTTCCCCCCAACAAAGTGATGATGATGGGATGAGTACTGTGTTGGGAAAAGCAACTGGTGTCCACCTATTTTATCCCTTGACTACTCAGTACGTATTCAACCATCAGTGCGAATGACTGACATGGTGCTGTGGTTGGTCATCAGTGGGTTACATGTCCACTCACTGGCACTGAAAGAACTATACTGAAATGCTCCCCAAATTACCTATGATTTTAGTAGGAAATAATCAGTTTTTCCCAAGAGTAGGGAAAAGCAGTGTAAGGCAAAGAGCAGATAGGAACAGTAGATGCCTGTTGCAATATTTAATAGAGATTATTGGTATGTATCTGTGAATAGTTAACATCTTATACATTTTAAAAAATTATCCCTATGATAGTTTTTAAATATTTAAAACAAATGCAATAAAATAAATATTCTATTTGACATTATATATCAATTGAAATCATGGGAATAATGTTGTCAATGGATTCCTAAAAGACAGACCACCATGTAAAATGTGGTTTTTTAGAAAATGCTTTTATTAAGTATTCTAACATAATAAGAATTTCGTGTAAATACGTGTTTAGAAAAGACTCCATGTTCTGCTTACTCACTTCTTCATTGATTAACAAAAGCATTTATATGGTTCTGCTAAGTAATACACAAAAGAGATCCATTTTATTTAAATCCAAAATTTCCTAATCATATTTGACCAAATAATTCATTTCCCAGTATTAAAAATAAAGGTCTGTGTAGACCTTGATTTTATGCCAGTGAAACTGATTTTGGATTTATGATCTCCAGAATTGCAAAAGAATATACTTGTGTTATTTTAAGCCAAGAAAAAAAATCTTGTATAGAAATGTCCTTTGGCATACAGTTTGGGAAAGACTGTTTCAAGGTGCTTTTTTTGCTTTACTCTATTACAGAACACTTGAATCATCTGTTTTTCTTAATAGTAAAATTAGAATTTTGAAAGTGAAAGCATTGTTCAATAGTGCCAACTAAATTTGGCAGTGAGGAGTATATTTTCATCATGACTTCTGAAGCTTAAGAGCTAAAATTTCTCTTGGTAAAATCTTATCATAATCTCTTAAAGCTTTAAAAACATCTATGAGGTCTAACAAACAACCACAAAGTTTCTAAAATGAATGGTTTTATGTGTGGAATTTCATTGGGTCCTGCAAATTTTTACCATATTTTCTGGCTCTAAATATTAATGCTTATTAGGCACTGAATGCATACATATGCATATATATGTAAAACCTGAGATTGTAAAGTTAGTCTTATTTCTTTGATGTATCAGTAATATCAACTACTAAACCTGTTGCTTTAATACCATATCAATTTGATGCCTAAAGGGCATTAGTTTGGAGAATGTTGAATGGGAGTACAAATTGGGCACATTGATAAAGTAAATTTTAACTATGGAGTCATGTGTAGGTGTTTTACTCATGTAATTTTGGTCTTTAGCATCTATTTTACCTTGGTGGCAGGCTATCAACAAGGGTTGAAGATATAGGTGGGATGAATGGGTTTTAATAGTTATTTCTTCATCTCAATGAAGAAACTACATTATTCCAGTGATTATTTCAACAAACTTATTCTTTGAATCATTATAAACCCGTATCAAAATTATTTACTTATTTCCCTGAAAAAGACATGAGAAAGATTTGGCTCAGTAATTACCATAGCACATGGTATACATGTAATAACATTAGAAATATGTGTTCTTGAAAATAAGGTACAGGTAACTTTTTTCCACATCTCTCCTCATTATCCTTTTCTACAATGTCCTTTAGATAAAATGTTGGTTATCTGAGGTCATCAACCAAACAGTGCTTCACATTTATTAAGAGTGATGGCTCTTGTGTTAATGTCCAGATTTGAGAGTGCTTATTCAACTTTGTCACTCAGGAAAATTTACTTCATCTCTGTTTACATATTAATAAAATATAATAGAGCATATTCTATTTTATTGTTTTAAGTAAATGGAATATTATACATGAAGATTTTAGGGCAGCACATTAAAAAAACAAGTGTCCTGTAAATGGCTGCTATTTTTGTTACTGTCAAAAGTTATCTTTCCCTTTAGCTTCCTCTTTTCCATTTAAATACTAAACAAAGCTAAACTTTCTTCTTGTGGAGAAGGAAAGAGAGGTTTATTAATTTGCTGGCAAATGTGGAGGTTGGCAGATTCCCATCTTAAAGTAGCAATGTCCTTTCTCTGAGCAGAAATACAGAGCTTTTAAAGGGGAAGTTTTCAGCTTTAGGCTATTGTTGTTCAACTTTGGTTGATGGCTCTTATTCATCCCATCTTTGGCTAGGTCAATCTCTTGACCTCCCCTGAGACCTCCCTTGAGTCATCTGTGGTACAAAGAACAAAAGACACTCCTCTATCCCTCTCAACCACTGGCCTGAGGCAAGGATGTAGGTTATAATTCCCAAAGGGGTGGGAAAGGTTTTAGAGAGACAGAAAACATTTTTACCCTTTTTCATGACATTCCCCTATTACATATTCCCCACTGTCCATGTTAGCCTTCCATGTATATGTGAGAAGGGCAATGTAGTCATCGAGCTGCTTCCTGCTGAATTGGGGCAATGTTTTAGATGGAAGGTTTGTACATTTCTTCTTTCTCTTAAACAGATGTTTCAGATAGCCTAACGGCTGGCCCATCTACTGGAGTTTTGGGTCCTCTTCTTCCCTAGGGCACCTCTTTACTCTGGTATAGTGGACCAAAGGTTTTACTTCTGACAATTTTAATGAGATTTGAGTTGTTAGAATCACTTCATAGGATCCCTTCTATAATACTTCTGTCAGTTGTTCAGGTCCTTGTTCTTTCCAGGCTTTAAGCATAACTCAGTCTCCTGATTTAAAGGGGTGAAAGGGTACCTCCAGTTGAAGCAAGGACCTAAGAGACACAAATTCATGTATAGTGGTTAGTATCTGACTTATTTATTTAATATAATGTTTCATTTTGTTTTTTTTTTCACTTATGATTATGTTATCTTACCTACCTTGGGGTGCAAGGGTCTCCCATAAACTATTTCACAGGGGCTCAACTTAAGCCTGCTTTTGTGGGGTACCCTTATCTGGAGGATGGTGAGTGGCAACACCTTATCCCACTTTAGATGGGTTTCCTGCATCAATTCCAGGAGGCATGTAATTTTCATTTTAGGCATAGGGCTTTGTTTACTTGCTGGGATACCTCCATTACAAAGGAGGGTCCATTATTACTCTATATGAAAGAAAGAAGTCTATGAATATCTTGACAGCCTGTGGGATCTTTGAGTTTACTGTGTCCAACTCCTAGGAAAAATGATTCACCAAGTTCCTACTGGAGAGTCTGCTCAGAAAAGCTCATGGGAGACAGTAGGAAATTATTCAGAAGATCCAGGTGCAAACAGTGGGAAGCAACACTACCATGAAGTAGTCAAACATGGTGATACCTTGAAAAATGCCCAAAGCTCCGTGGAGTGTGTCCCTGGGTCTTGTGGACAGTGGGGCTGTCAGTCCAGAGACTGAGTCAATAGTTAGAAACCAGGGCAGCAAGCTGTCTGAACCTTGTCTGCCTCCATCAGCTTCCAGGTCTCTTCCTTCTTAGCCCTGGCCTTCTGCAACTCATCTGTATTGTTGTGGTGCCTGCTGACATCCTTGCAGTAGGAGGAGGAGCTTCTGAGCTGTCTCTGCAGCTGTATGCCCATGATGTCCATCACCATCATGTCATTCTCCATCTGCTTGATGTCTTAACCTGGACTGATGATGCTTGTCATCCTGTCATCCTCCAAGGTCTGTTCCTGCGCTACATTGCTGTATATGCACGGGAACTCAGCTTGGAACCTCAGATGTTTGGATAGGGCAAGCCTCCACCCAGCCTGAAAATATATCTACCAATACAAGTCTAGGTATCTGAGTGAAATTACCAGTCATCAAAAGGGTGGACCCCTACATGTAGGGCTCCATGTGCAGCAGGTAGCCTTTCTGTCCTTGGACTGCCCCAAGTACATAAACAGTTTGTTGTAAATAGGGTCCTCTCAAATGAAGTCCATCAAGGCATCACACTCCCAATGTGTGCATTCATGGAGGTGCCCTGCAAGATGCTGTAAAAAGGCCTTGGGCGGAAGAATGACTCCATAAAAATTCTGTCTCCGTTTAGCTATGTCATCCAAAATGTCAGAGCCCCAGTCTCTAGTTATAAAGGGGACCTAAATCTAGCCAGGCTATCAAGGCACCAAGGAAGAGATCACCTCCAGTGGCCTCCTTAGCAGCTTTGCCAGTGGCTTTATTTCTTATTGCCATGGTGGCCACCCACTCAGGCTCATCCATGGACTGTTTTAGGGTCATTATTTCAAAGACATTCTCTGGATAACTGAAGAGTTCTGGTTAAAACAATCAGCTCAGCTCTTTGGACTAAGGTCCAAGGTGGCAGTGCCACTGTTGTGATCATCGCATATCCAGCCTTTCATTGTCCACAAAGCTACTCTTGTTGGTGAAAAGATCCCCGTCTAGCTCTAGCATCAGCTGATCTAACAGATTTATCCTGCTAGAATAGACATCCCCTAGAGCTTCAAAACAGTCATGCTGCAAAGGCTCATTCTCTTTGGCTGATCACAGGGTGGCAGGCTTGAGAATAGACAACTCACAAGTAGCTGTTACTGCCCAGAGGCAAGGAAACCATCCTCTCACAATATTGTCTAGTTGTTTTTGACAAGAATGTCATTGGCCATGGGGTGTCTCCTAGTATCTATACTAAGACTCCAAAACACATTTCTTGTTTTGAGTATTATTTAAATTCTTCCTGTGACTCAGGCAATCCCAAAGCAGGGGCAGTCAGAAGACTCTGTTTTAGTTTTTCAAAGGCATTTTGACAGTCTATGATCCAGATCAGGGGCTCCACATCTATGGAGTGCCTCCCTGTCCAGGTGCAAGCATGGCTGGGGGTGGGACAGTCAGGTGAATGGATGCTCCCTCCCCACCGATATTTCCCCTTGCTGCTGTGTGGTGGCAGGCTGCACATGCCAATCCCCCACTCCCACTGGTAGAATAGACTGTTTTACTAAAACAAAGTATCACAACTATTTCACCCACCACCAGTAGAGTCCTTCTTGTACCATTAACTTTATCCTAGGCTTTTCGGATTGTATATTTGGGATCTCTTTCCACTTACCTGACCTTTGACAAAATAATTCCAGTAGTAAGACAGTGCAATAATTCAAGGTTTCATTTAACAGCCACTTCTCCTTACACTCCAGCATGTACATTGGATTACAATAATACCATTCTCTTTACACATAGGTTTGTAGCTATAAGTTGACCATTCAGCCAAAATTTTTCCCAAGGAACTTTGAGATGGAGCTTTCTTATGTTGCAACAAAGCTCACAAATACCAAACAGACAATACAGGGGATCCTCAACACAAAGGTGCCAGGGCCTATCAAATGGAAATTTAAAGGGGAGAAATGCCACCCCAAGCAGCACCTCAAACAGTGCCTCAAATGCCCTGCCACATGGCTGGAATGTTCAAAACCTTCCCCAAATGGTGGCCTAGTCTGGAAGCAGCAAATGAGCTTTAAATTCAAACCAAGTTCCCTAGGTCCATTCAACCTCGTGACTTCCACCCCAAGCAGTGACTCCAAGCAAATAACCAACAGGAAGTTTTGAAAACCAATTAAATGGGTGGAATCAGAGTCTTGGCAGGCATACCAGGGAACTTACTCACACAAATGGTTAATGCTCTTGTGACATTTCAAAAATCCGTTTCCTTTTCAACTCAGTCCAGGTGTGGGGAGATGCGTCTATAGCAAAGATTCACGGCTTTTCCCAGGGATGCTCTCTGCTTCTTCCAACAGTTGCAGGGTGCCATTCCACTGAGGCACTGATGGACCCACATGCGGAGGCCAAACTCTGTGACCAAAACTTTGGCACTTGTCCCCAAGAACACATCAGAAGAATGAGGACAAGTGGTTTGAGGAGAAGGAAAAAGAAGTTTATTAATTTGATGGCAAATGAGGAGGTTGGTAGACTTCTGTTTTAAAGGACCAAGGTCCTAAAAGCTAAACTTTTAAATATCTTCCAAAGTTGGCTATGCATCAGAATCATCTTAAGGACTTGAGTTTGTTTGTTTTTTTTTTTTTTAAAAGCAAAAACAAAACAAAAGAGAGATCCCTAGATCTAACTACATTCCTCCTGAAGCCAAATATTGAAGTGATATTCCTTGTAACCTGAATTTACATCATAATTTCCTGATAAATCTTGTGCAAGAATTTGAAATCATGATTGCATTTGATAAATGTCTTATTGCCAAGTTATTCTCTTATTTCTTCTTTCAGACAAATATCTCAAGTCCACTTCCTAATTTTCATATCACCAGCAAGTAGATTTTCTTTTATAGATTTCTTTGTTCCTTTGCCTTTGTTTTCCAAAAATTCCATAGAGATTATATTAAGAGTTTTTATAATAAAACATTAAACAAATTTGTTATACATAGTACTTGAACCAATATATTTACCTGTTTCTATTTAATAGATTTTCCTTTTAAGTGATATGCAGATACAATTTTTTCCATTTGCCAGGTTGACTCGTCTTCTGCTTCAAATTCTTATAACTTGCTGTGAAGGCTTTCTATTCAGAGGTCTTCTTAACATTATTTTTAATTATTCTTAAATATAGATTTTGTTTCCTGATAAGCAAATCTTTGTCTTCTTCAGAACATGGATTATTTTAAGCATTCTTCCAAACTGTAAATTTCTTCTTCTTTTTAATTAATTCAGCACATGATTTATTTAAAAATATGACCCAAGATGACTTTTATTTAGATATATGACCTGTGGCACTAAGATTTCGTGGAAGTTGAAATGATTTAGAGTGTTCTGCTTAAGCATAGTAGAGAACATAACTGTAATATGTTGGTAGTATCATTGTCAAAAGAAGAGTTGGGGTTTCATACACTATTGGATACTAATTCTAGGTTAATTTCTACTTTATAATTATTTAACAGACATCCAAAGAACAATGGAAATATCAATATTATTGCTTGGGGCTAGCCAAGTAAACATGAAGATGGAACTTTTAAAATGAGATAAAAAGAGAAGTTTCTGAGAAAAGGAATCACATGTGAAAAGATAATGAAGAACATATATGTTTCAAAAATTGTAATTTTTTCCAAAATACGAAATATTGATACTTTGCAAAAAAGTGGCAAGCGAGAAGGAAAATAAGAGATTGGAATGGGTCCCAAGTTATTCTTGCATGCCTGATTAAATAATTCTAGTGCAAGAAAGAACAGAATATTAGGCACAAGCTAAAGAGATTTTACTGAAGTAGCTCTGGGGACAAATCATCTGCTACAAGGGAAGCAGGACCTGGTGCAGTGAGCCCTGGAGCTCTTAATTTACTGTGAAGTAAACCTGAGCATTAGTGTGACAGCTGAAACTGAAGACCAAGCATTTGAGCAGCACTCCCCTACACAATGATAATTTTTCTCTAAGAGTGCAAGCTATCTTGACAGAGTAGGATAAATAACGGCCCCCAAAGGCACTCGGGTCCTAATCCCTGGGACCTGTGAACGCTACTTCATGTAGCAAAAGAGATCTTTCAGATGCGATTAAGTTAAGAATTTTTTAGATGGTGGGAATATTCCAGATTATCTGCGTGGTCTGTAAATATAACCAAAAGTGTCTTTATAAGACAGAGGCAGAGGGAGATTTGACTACAGAAACAAAAAGCGGTGGGAGGCCTGAAGCAAGATGCTGTGCTGCTGTCTTCGAAGGTGGAGAAAGGGGCTGTGTGCCAAGGAATGCAGGGAGTATTACTCTAAAAGCTGGAAAAAGCAAGAGATCGGGTCCTCTCCTGAAGCCTCTGGAACCAGCAAGGCCCAGGGAAACTGATTTCAGATGAGCCTAAGGGAAGTGTGACTTTTTAAAGAGAAGTTTATTGTTTTAAGCCACCAAGTTTGTGGTGACTGGTTATAGCAGGCACAGGAAACTAATGCATTAGGTTCGAACAGAAGAAAAGAAGAATAAGAATTGACTATATTTTGAAAACAAAAAAAAGGCAGGGGGCCACCTATTACTATGGATAAACAAGAAGCCCAGGTGATTGGAATAATTACTAAGAAAGATTTGATGATGAAATAAAGTAATTTATTCAGAGTAAGTTGAGTATTAGCTAGGGTGGGAAAGTGAGATCCAGAGAGAGGGGAGAGGCTAAGGCCTTGGACGATTTGATGAGCAGACAGAAGAGGTTAAGTGAAAGCAGCCCTGACAGGTTGGAGGAATAAAATTATGTGGTTATCCGCAGTTACTAGAATGTTAGAAGCCACAGAGGCAGCCCGGCGTGAGGCGGCTGAGAGGCACTGAGGCCCTCGGAATGAGGATGGTCAAGTGCAGAGAACTGAGTATGCTATTCTTGACTGTTCTACCTCTTTGTCTTCCCAGCCCACCCTCCGATAACCTCAAAACAGCCAAAAAAATGTTCAGCTACTAAAAAGTGTAAGTTGTACATTTAGTTCTATTTATGCAATTAATAAATGTTTAAAGGTACTTTGGATATTATGTATATTTTACCACAATAAAAAAAACCCCACAACTTTATTTAGTTTATAAACTGGCTACACATGTTTAACTGTTGCTCTGTTTGTAGTTACATAGCTTGGGTGAACCTACTGATTAAATTCATTATATGAGCTTTCTTTTTCCTAAAGCCTGAGATTTTTTTTTTTTTTCCTTTAAGGCAATAATGCAAGAGGACAACTGGCATTAGTTTTTTCTTCTTAAAATGTACTAACATATAAAAAGAGGATTGAGAGGAGACTAAGAAGATTTATAAGACTAGCAAGATTTATAAGAGATCAGTAGGAAGTAAATAGTACTGAAATAAGCCCTTTTATAAAAGATGCTATTCTCCTGGCCTTTTGAATCCAATTCTTTATGACTCATCTTAGTGATTACTGAAAGAGCAAATTATTGTGCCCTAGTACACAGAATTGAATTGTTCTGGGTCAAGAAGTACTCAACGTAATATACAAAGTTCTATGCCCTTGTCTCATAGAAATAATTGCCCTATATCCTAAAAAGGTAATGATTTCATGCATTATACATCTCTAACTTTTGAGATATGGAGTTTATGTATATATGTATATATATATAAAATATATATATACATACACATACATATATATATGAAATATATCAATTCTCTGTGAAATATGGCATTTTGTCTATAGGTATTTTTTAGTTATTTGCAAAACTTTCACATAGAACCATAAGATTTAGCAATATTACTCCTGGAAAATAATGTCAAATTTCCTGATTTTTAAAGTAAGTAAGGCTTACATTTTATTTTTCACAATAGAGGGAAATAAGATCCTCTAATTTAACTGATTAGGTAATCTTTTTCTATTACTATTTACTTGAAGAAGGAATCACCCATGTAAAGTCAACACATTTTCTGGAAAATTATAATTAGTTTGGTGATTATTTACTGAAGGGCTGTGCAGCAAGAAAAATGTGCATTTTTTAAATGAAAATATCCTTAAATTTCTTTATAAAACTATGCATTCTATTATAAACTTTCTAAAAATATAAAAATATAGAACATTGAAAGTAATAGTCGGTAGTTCTCTAGGTTGTAACTATAATAATTATTTTATAACTTACCTTCTTTCTATCCATCTAATTATCTATGTCTACCTAATATCTGCTGGTCTTTCTGTACATTCTGTCTTGCAACCTGTTTTTTTATTTGCTAGTGTATAAGGAAACGTTTCCAGATCTATAGATGCTTAATGATTCTTTAATGTTTCATATCATGAGCTTTTAAAAGAGTTTCTATTGATGGATATTAAGATTCATTTAGTGCTTTACTAACACAGATGTTTCTAATGCTTTTTTTCTCCATTCATGTTAAATTCCTAAAACTGAAGTTTTCTTGGAAAAAATAATACAATGTCCTCACACTGTACTCTTGCTTCACTGTATTTTTTTGTGTGGAACCTGTGTGTATTTTCACTGAAATTATTACTATTATGGAAAAGAAATGGTGAAGAACATTTAACTCTGCTAGTATGTGAAGAAGCACCTTGCATTTCAAACTCCAATTCACTCTATTGTTAAATGAAATCAGTTTTTTTTTAAAAAAACATTTTTAAAGAATATGTATGCTCTAGTTTTGAAGTTTTCTGTTTTTTGATACAGTTAAATGTTGAAGTATATTCATATGTATCAGTCTGAAAACATATCTTTTGGGTTGGACATAACCGAAGTCATATATGATTTTAATGTAATTCAAATTCTCATTTCTTCTAATGTACTTCTTATTTTCAAAATATGGGGAGACATATAGATTTCAGAGTCTCACCTGGCTTAATAATGTTTCCTTATTCTCTAAGTACTATATGCTTTAAGATCTCTTTGAACTATTTATAATTTACATGTCTAAAATCCACATATATCACTAATCATCAGGGAAATGCAAATTAAAACCACAATGAGATATCACCTTACCCTGGTTAGAATAGCTTTTATTAAAAAGTTTAAAAACAATAGATGCTGGTGTGGATGCAGAGAGAAAGGAATGTTTATACACTGTTCATAGGACTACAAACTAGTACGATGTCTACGAGAAACAGCCTGAAGATTCCTCAAAGAACTAAAAGTAGACCATCTGATCCATCAATTCTACTTTTAGGTATTTCCCAAAGGAAAAGTGCCTAAATTTTTTCTCATAGATTAGTGTCCAAACCTTACCCTGATACTTCCCTATGGTTCCTGTCACAACGTTATCTTTTCTAGAGCTCTGTTAAGAAAAATAACTAACACCTATGGAGAATTTAGTCACATCATGGTTTGACCTTAAGTCAAAAGTTAATTCTTAATAACAACCTTATGAAGTAGGCACTATAATATTTTATATTTTATAGATAAGGGAAACAAGATATAGAGATTACAAGAAATAGTGTATAACATAATAGGTAACAGTAGAGAATCTAAAGTCAAACTGCCTGGGTGTGAAAGTTGGCTCTTTTTTCTACCAGTTCTTTAAATCTGGGAAAGCTCTTTAAACTTTCTGTACTTTACATTTTAGACATAAAGTGGGAATACCTAAAACACAGTGGTGTTATGAAGATTACTGGGTTAATATAAATATACATCTTACAACATTGTCTGGCATACAATAAGCACAATCCAAGTGTATTCTATTATGATATTTATTACCCTAAATTACAGACTTAGTGTTGGAGCTGACATAAGAACCCAGGCAGTCTAAATGTAGAGATCATGGCCAAAATATCTCCTACCTTCATAACAAAACTCTCTCTACGTATATGTGCATGCACGTGCGTGCGCACACACACACACACACACACACACACAAATATGCTCAATTTATATAAAACAGATATTACTTACTATTCCTATTTTATAGTTTAAGACAGTATGACTCAGAAATGTTAAGTGGCTTGTCATGACTCATGAAGTAAATATAACCAGCCCTTTGGGTTCATAGACTGTGTTTTTCCAGTTATAAACCTCCAGTGTCTTTTGGGGTACCTGCTGTATACAACCATAAGCTATATGTTTTTTGATTTTTTTGAATAACACATTAATTAACTAATGGCCACCATGGGGCTAGAACTGTAACACAAGAACTTTCATTACAAATATAGATTGTTCATTTTTGCTAAATTTTCAGTCAGAAGAATAAGTCTTTGATACTAGAGCTGACTTTATCTAGCTTTGAGACCTTGAATAAATGACTCACTCCTATGACAGGGAATCTGCAAGTACTTTGCAAAACACATTGCATTATTCAAATGGCAAGTAATAGCCATGTGTTAGATTGTGCTTTTTTGCTATTTTACTATTTCCTATTTTTATATCTTCCATAAACATTCCATATATATACATTTCTCGGTATACAGGAGAGATTGGTTCCAGGACCCCCGTGCACACCAAAATCCTCCCATATTCAAGTTACACAAAGTCAGCCTTCTGCATGGGGCATTTCCCATCCTGCCAATACTATATTTCACATCTGCATTTGGCTGGAAAACATTTGCATGTAAGTTAACCAGCACAGTTCAAACCATACTGTTCAAGGGTTAACAATATAAATGTATGCATATATATGCATATATTTATAGATATCTCTATGTGTGTTTTCTGTTTGTGGGTATGTGAAAATCGAGCCATCATGGTTGGGGTCTGGATATGCTGATTATGTGGAACCAGTGAGATAACAACCAAAGTGAGATAGCAAGTAGGTACCTGAAATGGAAGTCAGATATGTGAATCCTCAACACATCGTCGAAGTCATGGGATTTGAGATTCTAGGAGGAGGCTGACCTGAGGTAACAGTCTCAGAAATTCATGACACTCTCCAATCACAATGTGCTTCTCCTCCAGTCTTGTTCATCTTAGTAAGTGCAAAACAGCACTCACCAAGTTGCTCATGGAACAAACCTGGAAGTCATCCTTGATTCTGCCCACTCCTCAACCTCCCATCCAGTTCAGTCCTATCTGCAAAATATCTCACTCCAGAGACATTTTGTCTGTGATACAGCCATAGCTTTTTGACTTGTCTTCTTGACTTTATTTCAGCCTCTGTCCGTCCGCAAAACAGTCAGCTGATCTTTCTAAGAGATATTTTGATTATGTCACTCATTAGGTATTTATTCCCAGTTCCTATTATAATCCAGTGGTGATTATTTCTGCATTTCTCAAAAATGGCTTATGTGATATGGCTTCCTTGAAGCCACCTCTCCCTTTACCACAAATTCTTGTTCACATCAGGTTCTTGCTGCATGCTGTTTCAACCATGTCACATGTCTCATTCAGTCTATTTTTGATTCTCATGTATTGTATTCATTCCTCTAATCCTTAAATTCTCTGTTTAAATATCAAATCTTCAAAGATTCCTACCATTCTGTTTAAAATACATTCTTTTTGTTTATTCTCTTCTGCTTTCATTGACTTTAGTTCATAACACTCACGCAATGTGTAGGTGCATTAATTATGTGATTGTTAAAACCAGGTCTTCCACAATAACCCCCAACTCTAGCAGAGAAGGCACCATGTAACTTATGCTCCATATTGCATCCTTGCTGGATACAACAGCGGTTTTTCCCCAGAGTAAATACTGAATAAATATTTACTGAATCAATGAAGAAAGTCACGTTTGAAGTTATCATTGTAAATGAATGGCTGATGGAGCTGATAGCTATTATTAAGAGTGTAGAGTGTTGTGCACTATTTCACATGAGCGATATTTCCATAAGCATTCATTATTCTAAGTATGGGGGAAATGCTACAAAAGGTTAATCAGTTTGATCTAATAAAGCTTTACATGGCTTATAAAACCATATTTAAAAAAGCAAGATTTATATCTTTTCTACAGGAATGTTTTGATAAGCTCATTGAGGATGAGTGGCAAGGGGCAATGGAACCCAACAGATATCTAAACTATTCTGTAGTTAAATACTGGTTATTTGGACCAGGAGGAATTGAAGAGAAGAAAAAAAGAGGAAGGGGAGAGAGAAAAGGAATGTTGAGCAAATTGGCTGAAGCCCAATTTAGAAGGAAAAGCAGGTAGGCATTTTAAGAATCAGGAAATCTAAACTCAAGTGAAAAGATTTGTGTTGCTGTGATTTTAACCCATCTGTTTCCCACACTTACACTAAAATCAGCTCCACAACCAAAAATAAATAAAATAAAAAATATTAAAATAATAAAAGGCTTTAGAAATAAGCTGTCAAGAACAAGTGAGAGAATAACAGAGGTAGACAAATAGGGAGGTGGTTCAGAAATTTGTGATTTCTAAATTAGGAGACTTCCTGTGGTTGACACATTTCACCGGGTATCTGTAAGAGTGTATGTATGAAACAGAACACAAATGAACATCCGTGATGAATGAATGGGGAACAATTGGGAGGTTGGCGAATGATGGAAAAGCAGAAAAGTGTAGAGTAGTAGACAGATGACATGACTCTGAAGGAAAGAAATTTTACAGAGTGTGGAAATGTAATATTCTGAAAGTAGGGTGCTAAAAATTATCAACTTCACTTCAGTATTTCATGAAACATAGAGTATGAGAGAAATAATAATGATGATATTAATGGCCATTTTATGGTTGACACTGTGCTAAGAAATTAACACTTGAACATCAATACTAATGAATTAAGTGTAATTATTATCCACATTTACATATTACAAATCACAGACCCTCTCACTATGTCATATGTTAGCATTAGGCAGCAAAGAAGAGGCTACCTCAAAATTAAGCCACACGAAGTGTAGACAAGTTTCTAGCCTTGTTCAATATCCATGTTGGCACAGTGGATTCTTGGGGAGAAGAAGTACAGTTCATAGACTGAGATTTTGTTGATCTTAAAAACACATTAATGACATAAACTTCATTAATTCTATTTTCTCACTAAATAAAAAAACTGGACCTGGCTACATTTTAGCTTTGAAAAATTCTATCGGAATAGAATTGTTTTTTTTTCAAATTTTGCTATCTCCATTTTTAAACTAAAATAAACAAGTATTTAAATAAATTTAGATTATCTCTTTCTTCCTTTTGCTTTTTCATTCCCATCTTTCATTTAAGGCTTGAAAAAGGGCCACATTGACATTGCAAGAGAAATTTTCCTCTTGGTATTCCTGGTTTCAAACAGAAGTTAAAGTATAGTAAATCTCATGAGAAAGTCTACTTTTTGACATTTACAGCTCAATTTTACCAATTCAGGCAGTTTGAATAAGCTTCAGATAAGCATCAAAGCTTATCCAGGGTGAACTTGAATTCTGAAACTTCTAAAGTTCTGTCACTGGTAATGCTACCTAACTTTTGAAGATGTCAATCATAGCATCCCAGTAGCAATCCTGGTTTGCTATTGTACCTCACAGTCAAGGATGAATAAGGTCACATAGCAGCAACTTTATCAAAAATATAAGATAAGGTCAGGCCTTGAGGAAAGTTTCTCAAAAACTCAATGATGGAAGGAAGTGAGACAATCTTAATTATGACTAGGTACCATATGGTTGTGCAATTCATCTAGTACATTTAAAACAATTATTAGATAATATAATAATGACATTGATTAAATATCATTTCATCAGCAGAATGGATATTTTTATATCTATAGACTAATGAAGTCAATCGATCAGGACTCAGAATAATAGGTACTATACATAGAATAAATAATTAAACATATACAATAAAGAATTATTTAATTTTATACTTGTAAATAATTTCAACACATGTTAAATTAAAACACCTAGTAGATAGTTTCCTTGGCAGTGCAGAAGCTTTTTAATTTGATTAGATCCCACTTATTTATTTGAAAAGAACAATTTAACAAATAGCCTGCATAAAGCCTGTTTTAGAAATACCTGACTAGAAATCCAAGAAAATCCGGGGCAAACTCAGACACTCAGATCAGTGTCCTGCTTAGCTCATTTGCAAAATAAAAGTGCTGGTAGGATAAGTGAGGTATCTTGTGGTTTCGTTTGTTCCTTAAAAATAATAAATAAGGAAAGATTCCTCATGAGAATCCCATAAGATATGATAGCTGAGGTGCAGATAAATTAGACATTAGGCTTAAACAAAAATTCGAGGATCATCTTGCAAGGCATAATAGAGTCAATACTAAAAATTTCTTTACGTACACCAAAAAGAGACAATGCAGTTTGTGATTTATTTGAGTCCATTGCAATATTCAGGTTCAGTACTTTGCTTCACTTTCACTAAGGAACAAATTTAAGAGGTTTTCAGATTTTAAAAAGTTTCAGACCATGATATTTCAGTAGTAGTAAACTATGAAAATAACTATCTATAAATATCCATAGAATTTATAGTACTTATCAAGTAAAATTCACAATGAATTAATCTGACATATTAAAACATGTATAATCATTATTGTGTGCATGGTAAAGTACACAGACCATGTAAACACCATATTAGCGCACACATTTTAAAGAGAGAGATACCAAGTTTTACTGTCCCAGTATTGCGGTTTCCTTGCCATTGACCACCCACTTGCTTTATTACTAGTTCCAGACACAAAATAGGTTATTAGTAAATGTTCTCTTTCCCTCTCTCTTCCTTTTTGGACAAGTCTACCTGTGCCTCCTATGTCTTCTTTTCTATCATTTATTCACACTGACATTTGATTCTTCAAACAGATTGTTCTATTCTTTGTCCAACTTGAAATTTGTGAGGCCATTTGGGGAAAAGAGAAGGCACCATGAAAATGGGCTGTGGAACCTCTGAATCTGGGATTTCTGGGGTAGAGGAAAAGGTAGTGGGGGCCAGTATGCGCACCCACCTATTCTTTCATTGTGAATGAAAGGATGTGAGGAGTTCTGATTTTAGAAACAAGCTTTTATGTACATTTTCTGATACTGACCCTACTTCCTCTTCCGACCTACCACTCTGCATTCAGACACTTGAATAGCTATTGCCTTTCATAAGAAACCAAGTTAGAGATACAATTAGAGATACAAGTTTCGACGTCCAAAGGAAGCTTCTGGGTCCCTTAATATAGAGTAGATTGGCAGAAGAGAGATACTAGAACAGTCATTTGTTCAGTATAAATAGAAGAGTAGAAGTACTTCATGTCTTATGTAGCCCAATATGCAGGTAGCAGAGGGAACTGTGGTTAAGGGCATTAGGAGATGACATGATACTTCAGATCTACCTGAAAAACAGGGATTGATAAATCCCTGAAGAACATTCAGCTAAAATTGGGGAGAATTCATAAGTGATATTTTAGAGCTCTTAATCAGAATAAGTATATTCATTTCAGAACATTACGTGGTGTCAACTGGCAACTTGTGATCGGCAACTACCATAAGAAAGGCTTTAAATAGGGTCAGCCTTACTCAAAATTATGAATTTGGAAGAATTTACCTCCTAGATTTGGACTTTATCTTTCTGTTTGACTTGAGTGGTATTTCTCCTTCTCTCCACTGTTGGTTCCTTATCAAAGCCTCCTTTTTCTAAAGAATTTGATTCTGAAAGGTCAGTCATTGATATCAATTGGTTCCCTTCAGTTTGCTTTTTAAACACATCCTTACAGTGAAAGTGATATTTGAAGAGGTGATACCTGCGTTCAAAGAACTGCCAGGGTAAAAAATGAGATACGCAAACCAAGTATCTAACATATGGAGTGCTGTAGAGTCTGTGAAATACTTTTCCTATATACAAAGAGCCACAGTCTTATGACTATAATATCTACACTTATTTGATGAAATCCTACTACCTCTAACAAAATCTGGACTGTGAATAATATTCTAAATAATCAGGAGACAGTTCAGAAGTGATGATAGTGGAATCATTTTAGAACAGAGGTAAGGAGAGATCGGAAACTATGGGTGAAATAGGATTTGAATGAAGGGACTTTCAAAATGAGATCAGCCATGTTTACCCACCTAAGATAGAGCCTGATTCAGAGGCAGTCTGGCTTGTTATAGAGCTCAGTGAGTCTCCTTTTATTTCCAGAGTAAAGGTCAGAGCAAATGAGTGCAGGAAACACTTGGTGTAGAGGAAGTATCAGTTGGGAGAAGAATCAGTATTTAGGGAAATCATTTCTGTCTAATATGAAGAGGCTAAATGAGCTTATAGAAGAAATGGAAGCAGTAAATGCATTTTCAGCTTTCAAAAAGCTTTTTATAAAGATCCATACCAAAGATTCCCAAAACATAATTACTAGAATATTTTGTCACAAATAGATCTGGCTTAAAGATGTGGGAAATAGGGTAAGGATGGCCAGGAGTAATACCCTGAAAGACTGAGTCCAGGACTTTAATCAGTTTTCATTCGTGACGTAAAACAGCTCTGTCTGATAGAAATATATGCTACTTTATATAATTTTAAATTTTCTAGTAGATACATTCAAAAAAGGAAAAGTAAGCAGGTGAAATTAATTTTAGCAATGTGTTTTTTGACCCATACATCCATCCCAAATATTGTCATTTAGATGTGTAATCAACATAAAAAAAATCAATGAGATACCTTACATTCTTTTTTTTCTACAAAGTCTTTGAAATCTGATGTATATTGTACAATTATAGTATAGCCTGAATCTCAGTTCATTCTAGCTACATTTCAAGTGCTCAGTAGCCACATATGGCTTGTGGCTACCATATTAGACAGCACAGATCTAGAAGAAGGAATGCCCTTGGGTGCATTCTTGGTACCTTCCCCTGCTCTATGCCATGAGAGGGCTGACCTCTGCAGGCTGTATTTTAAGGCTTCAGTGTCAGCTGGCTTTCAGTTGGGTTTGATAAATATGAAGCACTGATGGGAAATGGGAGTGGATTGGGGAAGCCAGGGTATTCTTCCTCTTCCCTTCTGCCTTGGACATGTCTGACAGCTACTCTTTCTTCTCCTCCATGGTTCCATGCTTCTCACAGGACAGACGTATCATGCTTCCAGCTTTTGCTTAACGCTTTAGCCCCTGGCCTCTGCAATACCACTTCTCCACTCTGTCCTTCCAGCCTAGGATTGGTAATGACTTCTTACTGTTATTAATATCTAAGTTTCCTCACTGTCTCCTGATTGGTACTCAGTTCTTTATCACCAGTTAGCTATTCCTCTGTTTTACAACCCCTCTATTTCAAATACTCAGTTGTATTCTGTTTTCTTACCAGAACCTGGTTAATACACCAATCATCATTTCCTCTGGGAGATGTTACCTAACTAGCATGAAACTCCTTGGTAATACTTACCATAGTTGGGATTTCATATTTATATTTGTATGATAATTTGATCAGTGTTATCTCCGGCAATATCTTCCATATTATCAGGTACCATGATTGTTCTTGCTCATAGCACTCAGTATTCAGTGGGTATTCAATAAATGTTTCTGGAAGATTGAGGCTGGCTGTCGGCCCATGAGCTTCCATTTACTCTCAACACTGTGTCTTCTGGAGCTTCAGAGTTTCAGCATGACTTTTAGCCACCCTTCTGTCTCCTTTCTCCCTTCTGTGCTATCTCCAATGCATGTTTTAACCAAATAAAAATGCTTAAGATGAGGAAGTACACAGAAGGAGATTTACTGCTCAATGTTACTTTTATGAAAAGCCTGGTTTTTAGAGTGAGAATTTTAGTTTACAAATGTGCATAATAATATAAATCTTTATTTTCAGCATTATTAAAAACATCAAAAGACTTCTTACTGTATGTGAATACTTTAATGTAGCCTAAATAAAATGACTAGGTATGATGTAAAATTTTACTTGCCTTACTTCCCTTTATTGGAGAGTTTTAGAAGTCTTGCTGAATGATATCAAATGTATCTACAAAGTCCAGATCTATTCACGTATTGTTGAATGTACATACACAGTCTAAGAGAGCTCCCTAAAGGACTGTGATTTCAGATAAGAACATCTGAGACAGACAAACTTATAAATATATTAGACCAGATGCCTAAGAGTTGGCATTTTGGTGTGTTTGTTTAAGTCCAGATGCTTTACAGATAACATTTTGGTGCTTCTGTTTAACCATTTGCCATTTACAGTCTTAATCTTATCAAAAGGAAGAGAAATATTAAAGCAAATAAAGCTTTTTTGGAAATGTCAGTTTTTATGAAAACTCTGGTTTAGTTCAATTTGATAGTATTTGTGAATACAGTGGGGACTCTGAAATTTTAACCATATATAATGTTCTATAATTTGGCTTCTTAAATAAACTAACTGCCTGTGAGGTTTAATAGTAAATCCTATGCAACATTAACACTCTTAAAGTTCATCTTGATTAAAAATAAGGGATGCAGTTCTGTCTTTTCTAAGTGTGTTTAGTATGATTATGAAATGCTTGAAAAAAAAAAGTACAATCTTAAGTTAAAATATACAAACATAACTCTCCAAATCAAATCAAGCACTGTGAGTATGAGAAGGAAGAAACCAAATATGAGGTGTAAGGCATTATATCATCCTTACCTTTAAGTAAAATAAGTAGTGGGGAAATAAGATCATTAGTACTGTGAGCATCATTATTATCATAAGAATGCTGTAAGAGAATTCAGAATAAAGTACTATGAGGTTCCAATGAAGGGAAAGTAACATTATTTCGGGAAAACCAGAAAAGAATATAATTAAGGGTGTGACATTGGAGCGAGGCCTCACAATATATATAGGATTTTGAGATGGCAGAGAAGCATTTCAAGGTAAGGACATAGCATAAGCCCCTGTAAAGAATGAGAATATTTGGATGCGGTTTAGTATACAATGAGTTGTCCAAGTTGGCTAAAGAATATGGTAGCATAGGAAGATTATGCAAAATGAGAATAAAAACATTAGACCATATTATGGAGTGCTTTAAATATCAGTCTAAGAAGTTTCACTGTTAATCTTCAAGACAGTAGGAGCTATGGAGGCTTTTAGAGTGAAATTGACTTCCATCAGAATCTTTACTGAGGCAGACTTAGAGCTGGCTTTGAGTCTTAACCAGATCACTTATTGGCAACATGACTTTAGAGTCCCTAAACCTGTCACATCCACAAGTACTTTATTCTATAAAATGGGACCTATAGTGTTTCACATGGTTATATGAGGGTTAAATAAGATTCTGTATATTAAAATATCTAGCACAGTACTTGGCACATAGAAGGTAGTCGATAATAAGTCAAATCTGTGAGCAATGGATAAGGTCAAAGATGATTTGACAAGGGAAAGACCTGAAAAAGTAAAGATGAGTAGTAATGAAAGCCTGAACCAAGATGGTGGCAATAGTGATGGAAAATAGATAGAGTCAGCACGGCTTGGGAGAGGTTTTTGGAGTGAGAGAGGAAGCCAGAAAGATGAGCTATCTGGAGGGCTAAGGAAGAAGAGAAAGAGGATCTCATTCTGGACAAGCTGGGTTTGAGGTATAGTGACTATCAAAGGTCATGACATTAAGAGATGGAATTTTTTTATGTGGTGCTTTGATCTACTAGTTTTTGGTTTTGTTTTTATATTTTCACTGCTGTTGTTTCAACTTATAGTGTCTATCTAGTAAATTGAACATGTTATTTGGGGTTTACACTGTTTTTAGATGTCTTCAGATAGGATAAAGAAAACAATGGTTTCACAATATAGTAGTAGGAATCTAAATATTTTTTAAAGCTTTTGAGAGCAAGGTAAGGGGGTAATAGTCATAAAACTTAAGCATTATTTTTAGGTTCTGTTTCTTAGGCCCCTGCAGTTTGTTGTGATTCAAGTTGAACTGTTACACTCAGTCCATACATTCTCACAAGCTAAAATTTACCCTTTTCAAGACACAGTAGCATAAAAACTCACTTTGCCAAATAGCTCACTTTCTGAGTCATACACAGATTCAGGATGCAGAACTAGGAGAGGAACTGTTTAGGAAAGTGGTAGAGAAGTGTTATCAGAGATCCTGCAGTAGTATACAACTTCCTGCCCACATACAGTCAATCCAATAGTTTGCAAATTACAAGATCTAAGTGGTTTTTCTGTGCCAATCACAGTTTTAAGACTTTACATGCATTATCCATTTAACCCTCATTGAACAACCCCATGAGAATAGGCACTCTTATTATCTTCATTTTACATATGCAGAAACAGACCAAAAGAGAGAAAGCAATTTACCCAAATCATGCAGCTAGCAGAATGACTCCAGAGCTGGTGTTCTTAACTACTACTATATCATCTCCACAAATAGTGCCCAAGAGACCTGGTTTCAAATCCAGGTTCTTCCACTCTAGTTATGTAACTGAGCACTTTATTTCATAATCTCTAAAATAAAGGTAATAGTAACTGCCTTATGGGGCATAAAGGTTAAATATATATAAAACAGCACAATACCTGGCACATAGTAACTATAATTATTGAACTTGGCCAAAATGCCACTTCTTTTACTCTTTTGTTTTTAGTGCTGATATTTTGTGTATCCTTATAAACCCTCTCCCCTACTCCCTTTTAAATCCTTCCTGTACTGAGGTGAAGAGGGCAGATGGAATATCTTCCTCAATCACGGGACACTGTTTCGTTTTTTTCTTTTTAAGATAGTATTCTCAGATAGTGACTTGAGAACATCAGCAAGCTTATTAAGGGATATTATAGGAGGATGGAGATCAATAGTTAAATTTAAACATTTAAATTATAGGGAGATTTATGATAAATGAAGAACTTCTTAGGAATAAAGAGTATTAATGTCATAGCAAAAAACTTCTGGACATCTGTAATTAATAACAGTTTTAAAACTCTTAGGAAAGTAGTAGTTCATGGTATTAAACTCTTTGAGATCTCCAGCACTTACCACATTTGTGTTTTACTTTAAGTGTGAAGTTCTATCATTTACTAATCAAAGGTACTTTAAAATGGGTAGGCTAAAAGTAAAAACTAAGTTGGAATTTTTGTTTTTGCTTTCAAACAGGCAAGTGGAAAGGGGGTAGCAACAGCAACACTTAATTCATATGTCCTGTGAGTCTTTATAGTATTTCCATAAGGTATCATGTATGTCTCCACATAAATATTGAACATGAATAGAGTTTAAAGTGGGTTTGGGGACATCTGTGTTTCCCATTTCTAAGCATGTTGATTTACACTGATAATGGATTGTACTAGACAAATAGGCAGTTATATTTGAAAGTTGTTTGTGTATAAACAGTGTGCTCTATACTAGAAAAGATAAGAATGTTTTATTAATCACAGTAAATAAGACTGCTTCTGGGTAATTCATTATATTTAAAGATTATCTAGTGATTCTTAGAATATGGACAGATGGCTTGTTTTCTAAATGAAGTGTGAATTATCTGTTATAAATTGATGAACACTGAGAATGTTGTCAGAAGTCTAAGCAGAAAGCTATCGAGCATAAGAAAGTATCATGAAGCAGACTTGTAATTTTTGTGAAGATATACTCATTTGTGAAACTTATGGAAACTTGCATATTTTAACAAAATCGGCAATTTCTGTAAGATAAAAGTTATATATGTTTGGAAATTGCTATGGGCAATTCCCCCATTTAAAAAAAAATAAAGCTATAAATAGAAGACAATCATAATTCCACTATCCAGTTAACCTTTTTTGAAAATTTATTAAAACACACTATTCACATACAGAATGTGGTTGTGTGTTCTTTAAAAAAATAAAATGAGATTATTTATTTTATAACCTTCCTTTTCCCTCACTCAGTGATATACCAAGGGCATATTTCTGTCCCCTTGTATGTGTGTCAATTGTTTTTATGTTTGCAAGATATTTCACTGTGTACCTTAATTCTGTAGTCTGCAACCCCTGGGCTGCAGAATGGTACTGGTCTGTGGCCTGTTAGGAACTGGGCTGCACAGGAGGAGTTGAGCAGGGAGCAAGCAAGCGACAGAGCAAGGAAACTTCATCTGTATTTACAGCCGCTACCCATCACTCGCATCACCACATAAGCTCTGCCTCCTGTCAGATCAGCAGCAGCATTATATTCTCATAGGAGTGTGAACCCTGCTGTAAACTGTGCATATGAGGGATCTAGGTTGCATACTCCTTATGAGAATCTAATGCCTGATGATCTGAGGTGGAGCTGAGGCAGTGATGCTGACTAGCACTGGGGAGCAGCTGCAAATACAGATTATCATTAGCAGAGAGGGTTGACTACACAATAAATGTAATGCTCTTGAATCATCCCAAAACCCCAAACTCCCACACCCCCACCTGCACCCCCACCTATCCCAAGTCTGTGGAATAATAGTCTTCCATGAAACCAGTCTCTGGTACGAAAAAGGTTGGGCATTGCTGCCTTAATTCATTTAACCAATCACCTATTGATAACATTTAGCTTTTTTGCAGTTTTTTGATGTTTTACAGAAATCTAAAATTAATGTCAACATATGTATGCATATGTACATTCATGCACATATATTTAAGTCATGGTTTGGCACCCTTTTTCTGGAAAGGGCCAGAAAGTAAATATTTGGGGCTTTGTAGGCCAGTCGCTGTCACAATTACTCAACTCTACTGTTTTAGCTCTAAAGCTGCCATAGATGAGATATAGGCAAATGAGTGTGGCTGCTTTTCGGTAAGACTTCTTTAAAAGCAGCCCACAGACTATAGTTTGTTAACCTCTGACTTAATTCCTTGGTCAAAGATTATGTAAAAACGAAAGGCTATTGCTTAATATTTCAAAATTGTATTCCAGCTAGAATAAGGTCTGTAGATTAGATAATAGTATCGTACCAATGTTAATTTTATGACTGGTAATTGTGCTATGGTTATGTGAGAGAATGTCTTTGTTAGGCAGTACACACTTAAGTATTTAGGGATAAGGGACATCATGTGTATAACTTAATTTCAAATGGATCAGAATATAATAATATGCAGAGAGAAACAAACGTGGCAAAAAATAGGAAATCTGGAGTCAGGATAAATGGGGATTCTTTTACTATTTTTACAACTTTTCTGTAAATTTGAAATTATTTCAAGATGAAAAGTTATTTTTTAAAAAAAACAACTTATTTACAAATAAACTATCTGTCCCTAAGGCTCTATACTTCCTTAGTAAGATGTAAATCACCTGCAGAAATATAATGATATAATATGTGAAGCTGAGAGTTGACTTGGTATCAGAATAAGTGCTGTTCCTATTTGACAGAGGGGCCCTTTTAAAAAGGGCAAGAGTTTTCCACTTTGTTGTTTCCATATCAACCTCAGCTTTTGCATACTTTTCTGAGCTTTTTATTTCACTGAAATGGTTGTATAAAATTTAAATTTGTTTCAAATCAAAACATTAATGGGAACTTCAATCAGATTTAAAAAGAGAAAACAGAAGAAGAAACCTAACTATATTTGCAAGGTAGTCATTCAGGTGTAATTACTTTCCAAACAGCCTTTTGAACCTGAGCAGAGGATCATTTTTATTCCTTAGATCTCTTAGGTTGGTTGTATTTGTATAATGTAGTTTACTTTTTCAGATTATATTTCTAGATCTTTGTTGTTTCTTAGATGAGAGGACCAAACAAAAAATGCAGTCCTAATTTACCATCCAGTTGCTTTAGAAACCAGGTTATCAGATAGCCATGGTGGCATTCTATTTTGGAGGTTGAGAGGCTTCCCTTGTATCTTTATCCAGAAAGAAGTCTTCCTTCTTCCTATGGATAGATAACAGAAGTACCTGCACCTGGATTGTGCCAGCCATTTATGGCCCATTATGTTAAGTTTCATTTAATTTTGATAGCTACCCAGTGTGGTAGATGTTATTAGTATCCCTTTTTATAATTAAGACTCAGAGGGGTGAAATCACTTTCCTAAGATAACAAAACTATGAAACGTGAGAGCAAGAATTCAAACCCAACTCTGAGTACAAAGCCACCCCAGATGACCCTGTGGTTTTTATTAAAAAAAATCTTGAATCCGCCCTAGTTCTCACGAGGACAGATTTCAATCATTTTTTAGCTTTCCCGAGAAAATACGATATTCTTGGGATATAGAACCTGCAGATATGGCTGACTTTTTGAATCCTTGAGTTCCACAGGGTCGACGGCGGGACTGTGCATCAGCAGATTTTGGTATCCGAAGGGGTCTTGGAACCATTCCTCTATGGATACCGAGGCATGACTATATATATAATTTTTGTCATCACTGGGACACAGGACACTTGTCCTTAATTGACAAATTCTTTTTCATTTGTTTGGCTTATTTAAGAACTGTTCTGATTTATACCTTTATGAATTGGTTAAACTTTAATGACAGATCTTTGAAAGGTTCTGTGGGAGTTGATAGTAATTTTTATGCCAAGAGATAAAAATAATACATTTGCTATAAGTGTGTTTAAAAGAGTTATACTTTTAATGACTAAGTCAATGTGATCATGTACACTGAAATTGTAAATTCTCTTTGCTCACAGGAGACAGTTTCAAAGAAGACAGCTAGTAAATATAGTATCTACTTTTGTTCTATTAGAGTGATGGAACTAAATGGAAGATGACTGAGAATTTAGTGGGGTCCTTGGAACAAGGTACATAGTTTCCAAGTAGTTGAGGGTCTCGTGAAATATTTCAGTTTGCATCTTCTGTGCTTTTAAAACTGCTCACGCTTAGAAGTAGATTAGATTGTATAAAATTTAAATTCATTTCAAATCAAAACATTAATGGGAACTTCAGATTAAAAAAGAGAAAAGAAGAAACCTAAGTATATTGCAAGGTGTAATCATTCAGATGTAATTATTTTCCTAACAGCCTTTGGAACCTCAGCAGAGAATCATACCAGAATAACCCTTCAGAGACTCAGTATTTTATATCTTTTCATATGTGTTTCTTTTTTATTCTAGGACCTAGAAATTGTTTTATTAACTTCTCAGAATTATAACTTATTGAAATATGCTTCATAAACAGAAATTGAGTAATAGTACTCTAGTTCTAACTCGATCACTTTCAAATTCAGCCAAATGTTAACTTGTGTTACTTTACACTCAAGTGTGGGGGAGGGGGGATGCGGAGAAGGAGAGGAAGGGAGGAGAGAATGAGTATGAATGAGAAAATATGTGTCTCTTTGTAAGCATTCAACATAGTACTAATGGAGTAAGTGGGATCATCAGTTTGGGATATGATTTTTAAAGGTAAAATAGGGATAGACCTAGATTTTCAACAACCTTGTTGCTGTTTCTAACTGGGATGAACAGTAAGCTGTTAGTTCATAGCCTGACAGTAATTCATGCCCTGTAGCCATAAACAAATTGATATGACACCTGATATTCAATGAAATGACCAGAAAGTTACACTTCTAATGCATTCTGGGCCAATTATGTTGTACGTAGAAGTTTACCTTGCAAACAGCTCAGTAACTTACTTAATATAAAGGTTGTTCTAGTTTTTTACCTCAATTGTAATTCAGAGTTTAGAAGTAATTCTTTAATACTGTAATCGTAATTGTCGGAGTCCCTGATATTCAGAACTTAATTGCCAAGTCCCAAAAGCAAGCCAAACAAAGGTGAGTAGTACACTGATCCATCAAAGATGATTATTAGACACTGTCTTAGTCCATTTGGACTTCTGTAACAAAGATACCATAAACTAGGTGGCTCATAAACAACAGAAATTTATTTCCCACAATTCTGGAGGATAGATAGTCCAAGATCAAGGTACCAGCAGATTCAGTGTCTGATGAGGGCTTGCTTCCTAATTGATAGCTAGCTGTCTTTTCCTAGCCGTAACAGAAGGGACAGGGCAGTTCTCTCGTGCATCTTTTCTAAAGGTACTAATCCCATTCATGAAGGCTCCAACCCTCAAGACCTACTCATCTCCCAAAGGTCTTACCTCCTTACCATTACCTTAAGAGTTAGAATTTCAATATATGAATTGTTGGGAGGGAGAGACATAGATACTCAGTCCATAGCAATCACTTTCTAGAGATTCTTAGCATGTAGAGTTTCATTTACTTTAACCAAAGGAGCTGTTTTATATTCTCATGAACATAGGAACCAAATTTTATGAACCCCAGGGCTTTCTAAGAGAAATGTTTGGATGCTATGTTAATAGGATGGTTGTTGAGGACCACTTTAAAAATTCGAATAATTCTGTAACATTCAGGATATTTGGTTGGCATAAACAAATAATTCTACTTTCAGGCATGTATTTTCCAAAACTTCAATTTATAACTGAGTTTGTTTTTTTTTTTTTTCTTTAAAGTCTCTGTACTTGTTACTCTTAATTCTGTCCTTGCTTAGGATGTTTACCCAGCCAGAGGGCCCTGAAACAAGAATTGTGTACTTCTCTGGGATAAAGGGAATTAGGAAGTCAGAACAAACCCTAAGGTGGTGGCAGTTTCAAAATGAGGGCAAAGCAGACCAAATCTCTGTAATCTGTGAGAGGGCAGGTAAAGCTAGAGAACTGGCCTGGTACTGAAGAAAGACCTGGAGGAGGAGACAGCAAGGGTGAGGGTATTGATCTGACAGAAACATCGGGTTTCCCCTATAACCTGCGCTAATACATACATTTCCTGGCCAGTCTACAAAAGCCCATGTTATAGTTGAGAGAGTATATTTTTCAGTTCTTTTAAAATGTAGGCAACAAAACCCTGCTGCACATAAGTGCAATAGAAGTATAAAACAGGGATCCTGCACTGAGTAAGAAGTGCTTCCTCAAGGCTCTCTCTTCTACAGCTGGATGCTATTTGTCATTTTGCTGTCTCTTACCACTATGCTTCCCAAAAAAGAAAGCTCCTGCAGCAAGCTCTCCTGTTGTAGGTCATTGCCACCCTGAAGTATCCAGTCCTTGGCTACCTGGAAAGAGCTGTGTTAAGTGTAATCTCTCTTCCCTGTTTAATCTTATTATCCTGACTCTTTGAACATCTGGCCCAGGCCTTTATCCACTGCACAGGAAAAAGGAGGAGGGGAAAAGGGGGAATTAAGTTTCAATCTCCCTAGATAGATAGGAAAGTAATAGTTTAGAGACCTTTCCTCTTGGATCCTGGCCCTGGGCCAGGTCAGACAGCAAGGCTGGCCTAAGCTAAACCAGGAACTTAGAGCTAACACTTGTGCTGCTGAAGTCAGACTGTACTTTTACCCATCTCATCCATTCTGTTTAGACATTTGGGAGTTGGGTGTTCTATCTTTTCATAACTACCTGTTAGGGACCAATCTGAGCATTCTCTCCAAGTCACAAGTGCCCTCATCTCAACTACAGATTTCCCTGAGAAAAGCAATAACTCTGTTTATGATGATATTTTTAGGGCCTCAGCCTTCATTTAGACATTTGGTTTAGAGTACTTGAGCTTTGTGAATATGGATAGAAGTGGCCCATGAAAGGAGAGGTTATTTAATGGCTTATAAATACATGTATCTTTATGAATTTTTTGTGAATGGTATCTTTTACAGCCAGCAATCAAATTTTGAAGCAATTTGAGGCACATTTTTAAGCATTTGACTTTTTAGTATTTTTTAAGGAAAAAACCTTATATGCTGATATTCATGAAATTAGGATTTTTTTAATAAAAGACTTGAATAGATCAGTGTCAAATATTATTTGCATTCAAGTTTCCAGTCACACTATAGCATTAGTTAGCACATTCAAGTGCTGCTTCTGCCACATTTACCATTTATTAACTTTGACCATCTTGGGCATGAAACTGATGGTAGAATTGATATTATGCTTCTTTCTTTTAAAAGGTCTTTTAGTGAAATGAATCAAAATTCTCTTCCTCCTCACATAGACTGAACTTATCAAAGAGCTGTAATACTAAAGTTTCTTTAGTTCTTCAAATGCATCATTCTCGCTCTCATCTCCTGCCTTCAAAGCTGCTGCTCTCTTTGTTAGATATGTTGCCTCCACTCCTTACCTGGCCTGGCAAACTCCTACTCATCCTTCAAGTGTCAAACCTTGTTTTTTGGGGATGCTGTCCCTCCTTTGTAAATGTTAGTGAGGTGGTTTCAATAAAACAGTTAAGTATTATTGTAATTATTTGTTCATACCTACTTTTCTTGCTTCCATGAGGCCAGGGAATCTCATATGGATTGTTCATGCTATACCCATGAGACCCGGCACACAGTGCCCAAACATTTGAATGAATGAGTGAATCAATTAATGTATTTCTTCCTATTATTTTACTTCCTTAGTACCTTTGCTAAAGGTTTTGTTAAGTCTGTGTTTTTTAGGTCAACATTAATCATTTTTCTGAAAATATTACCACCATTTCATTTGGAGGGCAGAGAGTTACATAATACACTGATGTTTCCAAAGATTGTGGGCATCTTTTTTTATTGTAATGAGAATTTTGGTAGAATAGGTATTGATTTACACTGGGCCAGAAGGACTGGGAATGATTGTCTGCATTTAAAAATCTGCTGTTGGCCAGGCAGGGTGGCTCACACCTGTAATCCCAGCACTTTGGGAGGCCAAGGCAGGAGGATTGCTTGAGGCCAGAAGTTTGAGACCAGCCTGGGCAACATGAGTGAATAGATAAATTTTTGAGCTAATCACAGAAATAGTACTTATGTAAGTCCTACAATTAAATTACAGTGGGCCCTTCATATCTCTGGGTTTTGATCCCCTGATTTAACTAACTGTGGATCAAAACCCACTGATAGGGAGGGACAATTGTATTTTCCCATTTTATTTAAGGGATTTGACCGTTCTCAGATTTTGGACCATTCTCGAATTTTGATATTCACAGGGTTCCTGAAAACAATCCCTTGTGGATTTCTGTGGTGAAAGAGGAAAAACATCTTGAAGAAAAACAAAAGACTATACAAGACAGAAAATGTAATAATGCCCAGCTTTGCAATAAACAGTATATAGTCACAATATTGTAAACACTGCTGATTTTTAGCTTTTAGAATTGATGAAACTTGGTAGCCTAATTATAGTTAGAAAACAAATATGATAGCAACTTTAATGATCGAGTTTAGAAGATAAAAGGTGTAAAGAAGAGAGGTAGAGGGAAGCATAAAAGTCCTAATATCGAGAGAGATATTGTCTATATTTGATGACTAAAAAATAGGGATATAAGTGTATTAAAGTTACAAAGAAGTTATATAGAGGAACTAAAAACAACGTTATAATTATTGTAATTTGGAGGAAAGGGGAATAGGCACATCCTTGTCTATTATAGTAGGAAGTCAACAAATTGTCTAAAATTTGATATATTAAGAAAGGATGGGGCCGGGCGCGGTGGCTCACGCCTGTAATCCTAGCTCTCTGGGAGGCCGAGGCGGGAGGATTGTTTGAGCTCAGGAGTTCGAAACCAGCCTGAGCAAGAGCGAGACCCCGTCTCTACTAAAATTAGAAAGAAATTAATTGGACAA
>CAUYSK010057413.1:0-44954 GCA_963575035.1 Avahi laniger
CTGTAGTCCCAGCTACTCGGGAGGCTGAGGCAGGAGGATTGCTTGAGCCCAGGAGTTTGAGGTTGCTGTGAGCTAGGCTGACGCCACGGCACTCTAGCCTGGGCAACACAGTGAGACTCTGTCTCAAAAAAAAAAAAAAGAAAAGAAAAGCAGTGAAAGTTTCATGGTCTGGGAAAGAAATAAGAGAAATGAGAAGAGTGCTTGGGTTTGGCCTGGGATATGGAGGTGTATATCAAGGGAAAGAAAGATCTAAAGACTTGTTCTGCTCTGGGGACACCATCATGAGAACTTCACAAATGGTGGTGGGAGAAACAAGCACAGGTTAGGTCTGTTCAGGAAGAAATGCTCCTCAATGGCCAGCTGCTGTGGTGGACACCCCCACTGCCTCGTGGACAGATCGTCAATTGGCTTCCCAGCACCAAAGCAGGTGGAGCCCCTGATGGACGGCTCTCCAGTGTTCTGCCCAGGGCCAAGTGTGTCAGTCTGGGAGAGGCCTTGAGATTCTATGGGAAAGAACTAGGACTGTGTGGGGGGAGAGGGAAATGGGGTTCCTGTGCCCTATAATTTTGCCAGGGACTAGTAGCAAGGAGTACGTAGAAGTCCAAGAGAAAGCAGTTCTGCAGAAGGAAGACAAACTAGAAGGTGAAGTAATTGTGTGGAAAGGAAATTCTAGATAAAGATTCAGTCTTCTGTGGTCATGGGTAATGAAACCGAGATAGAAAAACATGAAATAGCTCCCTGTCCATTCTATAGAAAGTAACTACGAATGGACCCTAAGAGGCTCATTGGTCTGGCCTGGGTCACATGCCTACCTCTGTGGCAGAGGAGAAAAGTCGGGGGAACTTCAGCCGCACCTAAACCAGATAAAATAGATTTCCCACAGGAAAGAATTATGTTCCTGGAAGAAGCCTTTTGCTGGATGTATCCTCTGGGGAACATGCATGTCTCTATCAGGCCATTACCCCCCAAACCAATTTGACCTGTGACATTCATCAGCACCCCACCCTCAGGCCAGGCACACACCTAGAGGTACTGTACACATCACCCACCAGAGCCCAGTAACAACCAATGGCGTGCTTTGTAAGAGTGGTCTATTGAAAAAGTGAATTATCAAGGCTGGGCACGGTGGCTCACGCCTGTAATCCTAGCACTCTGGGAGGCCCAGGCGGGCGGATCGTTCTGAGCTCAGGAGTTCGAGACCAACCTGAGCAGGAGCGAGACCCCGTCTCTACCAAAAATAGAAAGAAATTAATTGGACAGCTAAAAATATATATAGAAAAAATTAGCCGGGCATGGTGGTGCATTCCTGTAGTCCCAGCTACTCGGGAGACTGAGGCAGAAGGATTGCTTGAGCCCAGGAGTTTGAGGTTGCTGTGAGCTAGGCTGACGCCACGGCACTCGCCCCAGGCAAGAGAGTGAGACTCTGTCTCAAAAAAAAAAAAAAAAAAAAGTGAATTATCCAAAGTGATTAATAATAAAATAATTGTTATACTCAGAGCAAAAATGTCAACAAAGGTCAGGAGACACTGTGATGAGTGCAGAACATTTAAATCTGTTAGTGCAGGAAGAAGTAGGCCAACTTGAGGAAGATTCTTCTTGCCACTTGTATGCTTAGATCCAGAGCCAACTTTGCTATGCTTTGAATATTTGTGTCCCTCCAAAATTCTTACGTTGAACTCCTTACCCTGAAGGTGATGGTATTAGGAGGTGGGGCCTTTGGGAGGTGAAGAGATCCTGGTGAGGAGCCCTCGTGAATGGGATGAGTGCCCTTATACAGAGGCCTGAGAGAAACCCTTGCCCTTTCTACCATGTGAGGACACAGCAAAAAGGTGCCCTCTATGAGCCAGGAAATAGGCCCTCACCAGACAACAAATCTGTCTTGATCTTGGACTTCCCAGCCTCTAGAACTGAGAGGGAAAAAAAATTCTGTTGTTTACAAGCTATCCAGTTTATGCTATTTTGTTAGAGCAGCCTGAACAGACTACGACAAGCTCTATCGGAGCTTTCTAAAAGCTCCAGGACAGAGGATCCTGGCTTCAGATTTCATTGCTTACTAGATGACATTAACTAGATGGTCTCTCATAAGTCATCATCTTTCTGTGGCCAGGGAGGGCAAATGCATCTCATTTATGCCACAACATACTCATCTTATGTCTATGATAAAGAGATCACAGCTCTTGTCTTCATGATCTCATGGTAGCTATCTGAGCTCCACGCTGAGAAGAAAGGAGATGAGAGCCACAGTGCCTTCTTTGACCACTTGTGCCTCGTATGAGTAAGAAAAATATTTCTCAGAAATCCCTCAACATTCGTCCCTTGTATCTCCTTGGCCAGGACTGGGTCATATTCTCACCCCTAGACCAATTACTGGCCAAGGGGGCAGCATGGCCACAACTGGCTTAGTCCAGGACTGCACACATGGCTGCCCACACAGGTCACGGTTGAGTAGGGCAAGTAAGAAGGCACAGGGCTGCTGCACTGGCCACCAACAGCATTTGCTTCAATAGAACACCAGTGTTTTTGCAGTCTCAACTTGTTAGAGTATAAATACGAAATAATTTTATTTTTCTAGTAACTGACCCCCTCACAGTGCTATGTGAACCCCTGTTTCCATCTAAGTAGTGGAATCCCCAGAACAACATCTCTGTCTGATTCCACAATTTTGTCACCTCCAGTTATTTAAACAGCCTCACTTCATTTCTCAGGTCTTTCTCCTGGATATTTTAAAACTTCCACTCCATATCCAATGCGAGGGCCTCTTCCACCTCCCCCAGCCTGGGCTGGATGAGTGACTCTAGTTGCTTAGAGTAGAGGGGCGGGAGGCGTGGTCTCTATGGGAGAGGTAAGGCTCACTTCTCAAGAGTCAGTGAGCTTGGCATGGCGTCACTATTGGCATCAATCACAGTCATTAGAATGTCTTCAATATAAGCTGTGGGGCTTTTGTTTGTTTCTAGGAAGAAAGTTTGTCAACTGAGAGTTCCTGAGGGGCATTGCCCTTGGTAATGGTTTGCCTTTACAAGCCAGGTTGGAGTAGGTAATCTAACTGTACTGACAACATGCCATGGGAGTTCTGAGCAGGGGGAGATGAAATCTATCAAGTGGGGGGACAGAAGGCTCCTAAAAGAGGGTTTAGTTTGAGCTGGGCCTGGTAGAAATCAGGAGCTCTGCCAGATGGCTTTGAGGAAAGGCATTCTCAGTAGGAGGTATGGCCTAAGTGAAGGCACGGAAGCAGGAGAGTCCGACTGTTCCAGCAGGAGAACAGTGGGGCTGACATGTTGGGGGCGGTGGGGAGGCAAGGTGAGGTGTAAGGCAGACCTGATGTGCAGGGCTTGAATGCCAGGCCAGAGGGGCATCCAAAGCCTCCACCCTGCCCCTTCCAGCTATTCTGACCGGCCTGGAGAGCTCTGAAGTGCATAGCAGGTGTGCATTCGACTGCAGTGCCTCGAGACCCATGGAGACATCCACTGATCTGGTTATTAGGCAGTGTTCCCTCTCCCTCTGTCCTGTGAGATCTGGACTCTACATTCATCGAGCCAAGCTGAGGGCCAGGGTTCCCCTGGGAGGGTTCAGCCTGGGTCTGCTTCAGCTCCACTGATTGTTGCTGAAGAAATTTTATTTTCCTTCATTTGATGTAATGCTTCTTCAGCCAGGGCTGGTGGGAGACAAGGAAACACACTCTTACAGAGGGAGCTCTATTTCTCAGAAGGACAGGAGGCCCTACTGCAGGGGGCCATCCCTGCCTAACCTCCCGGCTGGAAGAGCCCTGAGTTGTGCACTTTGGCAGCTGAGGGAAATGGAAGGCACAGGGATTTTTCTTAGGGAAATTCCTTTCCCTAGTCCAGCAACTTAGCTGGGGGGTGGATTTCCACTGTGTTTGTGGAGGGAACCAGGCCCAGAGAGCACAAGTACCACCCTAAGGTCGCATAGTGAGTCAGGGCAAAGCCATGGCTAGAGGTCAGGTCTAAGCTTTCCTTGGCATAGGCAGCTGGGCAGGATTTGTGTTTCTCGGGGATGGAGCCAGCCACGTGGGAGAGTGCCATGAAGGTGGGCACCAGCGGTGGGCAGAGTGAAACAGGTTCAAGGCCAGATCATACTGACAAGGCAGGCGGGCTGGGTAGGTGTGAGCAGACAGGTCCAAAGAGCTACCGGAAGCATAAAAGTAACTGACACAACTCACCAGCTTACCTTCTAGAACAGTTTACACAGAGTTTTTCATTGCATTTACCCCCAAACACTTCAGCATTCATTCAATATTTCTTTATGGTGCTTTCATTTGTTTTTTGTTATTTGTCTAGCTCCTTTAGTCCAACACTTAATTTGTTTTTCTTTTTTTAAATAAGTAATATAATAGTATTTAAGATTTACTGACCATCTACCATGTTTCAGGCTATTTTAGGGAAAATTTTTATCAAAGATCAGGGGAGAATCTTCTCCCTCCAGGCCCCAAATTAGGAAATAGATTATTTTTGTAAGTCAATGAAGAGAAGGTTCTGAATTTTAAAAGATATAGATATCAGATAAGAAGGGATTTTTCACTAAAGACTCTATTTTCAAATCAAGGCAGTATTAAGTAATCATAAGTTACTGTCTATACTTTTTTCTCAGCTCTTTGGTGGTGAATCTTCCCTCCGTACTGGCTTCAGTGCTCTGAGCAGAGTCAGATGAGCCCTCTCTCAGGAAGGGACAACAAAAGAGGCTCATCTGCACTTTAGCTCCATGGGCATGACCTGGTCACTACTTCTTTCTACCTTCCTGCCTTCCTCTTGTTCATCCAAGATTGCCAGAGATGTCATCTAACTACTGTTTTTCTTTCCCATTTTGAACACTAAGAAATGAATTTGATCTATATGTTAACAGGAGTATTATATTACCAATCAGTAAAACGTAAAATCTCACAAATACCCCATGCTCTGTTATATCTTATGCTTATTATCTCATGGGACTAGAACAGCTTGAGCCTTGTGTATCTTGTTCTCCTATTGACAGTTTCTATGGGAAGACCTGTCGTGTGATGAATGACCAAGAATGACCAAGGAGGTTCGTGGTCCCTTTCCTCAAGATTATCCAAGGATTCCTGTCACATAAGTATAGCACCAAGTGCTCTAAATGAAGTATCTTCATGGAATTCTCACAACTTCTCTATGAGGCAAATAGTATTATTAACATCATTTATAGTTGATGCAATTAAGGCTCGAGGAAATTAAATAATTTCTCCAAGGTCACACATCTGGTTAACAGCAGAGTAAAGAGACTTTGGATCCAGGTCTAACTCAAAACCTATGCTCATATTTATCATACTGTATGTTTTCCTCTAAGTACAGCTTTGACTGCATCCCCTGTATTTTCCAATAACGCGAATAAGGAAAACATAACAGGATCAAATAAGGAGATTTTTTGCCAAGGTTTTTCTTTTCCCAACTTTTGTAGTTGCTATAGCCTTCCACCCATTGGCTTCTACAGTGAATTTTTTATTCCAAAATCCTTTGCAGATCAAAAGCCAAAGCCTGGAGGGCTTAAAGCACAGTTTGTATAATAAACATAATTTGGGGAAGAATTCATAATGATGTGAGAGCTGAGACACTGAGAAGGGGCTGAGTCATGGAGTGTAGCATGTTCTTGGGAAACAGATTTAGGACAGAAGCAAAATTCCCCTTTCTGAGAATGGAGATATGGCAGACACTTGCTGGTTTTTGGCTGTTAAGTGTGTGGCAAAGTCTCTCTTTCTGAGTGTAAAAGATCCTGTACCTGTAACTGTGGAAGCTGAGGGGGGCAGGCATTTCCTCTGCTCCCTTTCTGGAAACTTGTGTAAGGATATGTAGCTAAACAGTTAAACAGATGTTCCTGCCCAAGAGTCTGAGTCTGGAGAAGGTGACTCAAAAGTGTGGAGAGGAGCCAGAAAGATTCTGAATTGCTTGAATATTTATCCTAAAGAAAGTAGATGTGACTGGTTTCCTTGAATGTGTAAGTTTAAGTTTTCCACAAGCAGCAGAATTTGTGCTTGCTCTATATAGAGAAAGAAAGTTACTTTTTTACAATCAAAATTGTGACTGTGAGATATTATACACATACAAATAAGTGGCCTTTAAAGAGTGCTTTTTAATTGCATCTCATTTAATCTTTAAAAAGAATCCTCTAAGACAGGTATCACTGTCTTCATTTTACAGAAGGGGAAACAGACACGGAGAAGCTTGAACCCAGGAGAAGCTCACACTCTGGGAAGAGTCACAGTGGGCAGCAGAGCCAGAACTTGGACTTGGGCCACATGACTTCAAGCCCATTCTCCATACTCTTGACCATTTCCAAGCATTATAACTGTCATTCATCTCTAAATATCTATGTTGGGGGGTTTTATTTTGATTTTGTTTTTAGGGATAGGGTCTCTCGCTGTGTTGCCCAGGCTGGAGTGTGGTGGTTATCCACAGGCACTCACAGCACACTGCAACCTTGAACTCCTGGCCCAGGCAACCGTCCCAGCTCAGCCTTCCAAGTAGCTGGGACTACAGGCACATCACCATGCCAGGCTCTAAACATCTGTGTTGATTTTGCCTTTCAGTGATCTAGGGCACCTTTTTAAAAAATTTTCTTGATGATTCAAAATTGTCAGTTAACCTTCTGTTATTTAGTTTTAGTTTTATTACATTGTGTTCAGGAAATGTGGCTGAATTTTTTCTACTTTCAGGAATTTATTATGGTTTACTTTAAGGCATAATATTTGGTCAGTTTTTGTATTTGTTCCACATAAAATTTCAAAATAATGTTATCAAGTATAGACGAGCTTAACACAAATTAAAAGACAGATATTGTCAGACTAGAGAAAAAGAAAGACCCAACAATATCCTGTCAACTACAAGCTGCCCGTTTATTTTTATTCTTTTTTATTTCGAAATATTAATTAAAGGGGTGCAAGTGTATTTGTTATAAGGATATCTTGTATAATGCTTAAATCAGGGTTTTGGTGTGCCCATCACCAGAATAATGTCCATTGTACCCAATAGGTAAGATTTTATCCTATACCCACCTACCTGCCCTCCCCCCTTCTTGGTTTCTTATGTCCTCTGTATAGCTTTATGCCTGTGTGTACCCCTCTGTTAGCTCCCACCTATTAGTGAGAACATAGTGGTGTTTGGTTTTCCATTCCTGAGATACTTCACTTAGGATAATGGCCTCCAGTTCCCTCCATGTTGCTGCAAATGACATTATTTCATTCCTTTTTACAGCTGAATAGTACTCCATAGTATATACATACACCACACTTTCTTCATCCATGAAGAGAGAAAGGAATGCTTAGACAATGTTGGTGGGACTGTCCATTTTTAACATAAGGAAATAGGTTAAAAGTTAAAAGATGTTCTGGGCCGGGCATGGTGGCTCACGCCTGTAATCCTAGCACTCTGGGAGCTGAGGTGGGAGGATTGCTTAAGCTCAGGAGTTCAAGACCAGTCTGAGCAAGAGCGAGACCCCATCTCTACTAAAATTAGAAAGAAATTAGCCGACAACTAATAACAGAAAAAATTAGCCGGGCATGGTGACGCGTGCCTGTAGTCCCAGCTACCCGGGAGGCTGAGGCAAGAGGATCGCTTGAACCCAGGAGTTTGAGGTTGCTGTGAGCTAGGCTGATGCCATGGCACTCTAGCCCAGGCAACAGAGTGAGACTCTGCCTCAAAAAAATAAATAAATAAAAAGATGTTCTGCAGAAGAGTGGACTCAGAAAGAAAAAGTTAAAGGATGGAATAGTGGTACACATTTCTATAGTGCTTATCATGTGTCAGGAACTGTTGTAAGTACTTCACGTGTATTAACACATTTATTCTCACAATCATCTTATGAAGGAGATACTGTTACTATCCCTGATTTACAGGGAAGGAAAACTGAGTCAAGTAATGTGTCCAAGGTTGCATATTGGTCACATGAAGTTTCTATTGGATATTTTACAGAGCATTAAGTTGCAAGGGAGTTAGTGAAAACAACATTGCAATAAAACAAAAAGCATGTTTTTTTGTCTACGTGTGCAAATTTTGTCTTATATATTTCCACACACTCAAAATACCTAACCTTCACAATGTACCAAAATCAAGTTTTATGCCAATAAAGCTATAACTCTATGAAACACAAAAGCAACATTGTATTTTACTATGTAAAACAGTAGTCTTCTGAGTTTGCTAAAAGAAGAAAAAAAAGTTAAAGGATAGAAATTGGATAAACCTGTTAACACTAATTGAAAGGAAGCTAGAATGACTATACTAATATCAGACAAAGTAGATTTCTCAGGAAGGAATATTACCAGAGATAAAGTTCTTTCATAATAATAAAAGAATAAATTTATCAAGATGAAATAAGAATCATAAATGTTTATGCTCCTAATAAAAAGGTTCAAAGTATATGAAGCAAAAGCGATAGAACCTAAAGGAGAAATATGCAAATCTACAATTATAGCTGAAGATCTCAACATCCCTCTCTTAATGTTTGATAGAATAAGTAGACAGAAAATTAGTAAGGACATAAAAGACTTGAATAGCACTGTCAATCAACTTCACTTGGCATTTATGGAACATTCTACCAAATAACAACAGAATACACAGTCTTTTTAGGTGTGCAGAGAATATTTATCAAGACAAGCCACATTCTGGGCCATAAAACTATTCTTGGTAAATGTGAAAGGCTTGAAATCATACAAATTATATTCTCTGTCCACCATGTGATTGAGAATCAGTAAGAGAAAGTTACCAGGAAAGTTCCAAAATTTGGAACTAAATAACATTTTAAAATAACCCATAAATCAAAGAAAAATCATGAGAAAAATTAGAAATTATTTTGAACTAAATGAAGACAAAAACACAATGTATCAAATTTGGTGACATGCAGCCAAAGATAGGCTTAGAGGGAAATTTATAGCATTAAAATGCTTATGTTAGAAAAGAAGAAAGGTTTAAAATCAATGACCTCAGCTTTCACCTTCATAAACTGAAAAAAGAGTAACAAATTAAACCCAAAGTAAGCAGAAGAAAAAAATTATAAAAAGAGAAATCAGGCTGGGTGCAATAGCTCACTCCTATAATTCCAGCACTTTGGGAAGCCAAGGTGAGAGGACTGCTTGAGGCCAAGGGTTCAAGACCACCTGGGCAAAATAGCAAGACCTTAGCTCTACAAAACAATTTTTTTAATTAGCTAGGCATGGTGACATGAACTACTCAGGAGGCTGATAGTTCCAGCTACTCAGGAGGCTGTTGTAGGAGGAACACTTGAGCCCTGAGGTTCAGTTCAAGCTACAACAATCTCACCTCTGCACTTCAGCCTGGGCAACAGCAACAGAGCTAGACCTTCTCTCAAAAAAAAAAAAAAAGACAGAGAAATCAATGAAATAGTAAGTGAGAAAACAACAGAGAAAATCAACAAAACCAAAAGCTGGTTCTTCTAGAAGATCTATAGTACAGTTGAGTCTCATTATTAATGATAGTTATGTTCAAAAAAGTCAAGGGGAACACTAAATTAGCTAATATTGAACCATTGCACCTAGGGGAAATATAGGCTTAGGTTCCTGCAAGCCTCTTGTGACAACTTTTCATCAACTGATCAATACATAACTTTGTTTTATGTGCATTTCTGCTTAAAGATACCTTATTTAATATATATTATTGATTCATTAGTGTTGGACTCAATGGCTAACAGCACTATAATTCATGCCTGAATGAAGCTTACCTAAATAAAATATGTATTTTCTCTGTAAGGCATATCACAACTTTCTTGCTCTTAAAAACACTAAATAATATTGCAAGACTGTGCTAGGGGCCTTTTTTAAGCAGCAAAATCATCAACAAAAAACACAAAAATGCAAAAACATTGGCACTAAATTGACTGCAGAAAGGACACTTGCTTATAATACGGAGCTGAGACAAGAAGGCAGAGCATCACCTTGTTTCCCTTGGCTGGGAAGTTGTATGTTGGGCAACTCAAATTTTTTCCACTCTGTGCATGTCCATGAATGATCACAAAAGCACCACAAGTATTGATTTTGTGGTTAGCAAGTAGGCAAATTCATAAAACTGAATGCACAAATGAATGAGGAGCAATCATATTGATAAGCCTCTAGAAGACGCAAATTACCAATATCAGAAATGATAAGAGACCACCACCAAAGATCACACAGATAATAAAAAGATAAGAAAATAATATTAGGAACAACTTTATGCCTATAAATTTGATCACTTAGATAAATGAAATGGACAAATTCCCTAAAATATACAAGTTACCATAACTCACTCAGGAAGCAGATAATCTGAATGGTTCTCTATCTATTAATAAAGTCAACTTTGTAGTTTAAAAATTCACTCCCCCCCAAAAAAAAAACCCCACAAAGAAACAAACATCTCATGCCCAAGTGGCTTCATTGATGATTTGTAGCAAATATTTAAGAAGGAAATAATACTAATTCTATACAAACTCTTCCAGAAAATAAAAGTGGACAGACCCTTTCCAACTTATTTTATAAGGCAAGTATTACCCTGATTCCCCAAATCTGAAAAAAAAAAAATTACAAGACTAGAAAACTACCAGACACTGTGGCACGTGCCTGTAGTCCCAGCTACTCGGGAGGCTGACGGAGGATCGCTTGAGCCCAGGAGTTCTGCGCTGCAGTGCAGCTATACAAATTGGGTGTCCGCACTAAGTTCGGCATCAATTTGGTGACCTCCTGGGAGTGGGGGACCATGAGGTTTCGTAAGGAGGATTGAACTGGCCAAGATCAGAATTGGAGCAGGTCAAAACTCCCATGCTGATCAGTAGTGAGATACGCCTGTGAATAGCCATTGCACTCCAGCCTGGGCAACACAGCAAGACCCTGTCTCTGAAAAAAAAAATGAATAGAAAACTAACTGCAGACCAGTAGTCTCAAAGACATAGCTGAAAGAAATTAAATAAGACATAAATAACAGAAAGATATCTAATGATGATAGATCAGCAAACTCAGTATTGTTAAGCGGTCAATTCTTTCTACGTTAATCTATAAATTCAACGTTAATCTATAAATTCAACATGATCCCAATCAAAATATCCACAGGCTCTGATTTGGTTTGGTTTTCCAGTAATTGGCAAGCTGACTCTCCAATTTATCTGGAAATGCAAAGGACCTTAAATAAATAACACAACTTTGAAAAGAAAAAAAAAGAGCAGGAGGATTTATGCTACCTGATTTCAAGACTTATAATAAAGCTACGGTAATCTAATAGTGCAGTATTAGTGTAAAAATACCTAGATAGATCAATGGATGGAATACAGAGGCCACATATGTACAGCCAATTGGGAAAGAGTGATCTTTTCAGGAAAGAATACTGAAACAATTGGATATTCATATGCCAAATAAGAGCAGAAGAAAAAGAGAAAGTGAATCATAGCCCTTACTTCATGCCATGATGTCATAATCAAAATGAATGTAAGAGCTAAAACTGTCAAACTTCTAGAGGAAAATAGGAAATTTGCATGATCGTGGAGTAGGTAAGTTCTTAAATAGGACATGAAATGAAAAAATGACGCATTGGGTCACTCTTCCTTGTGTCTGATGTGTTGCCACTAATCTCTCTCTCCATCTGCTGCCTGGGCAGTGACTTCTTCTCCAACCAGCCCATGGTCCTTTGTAGGAGTCAACTTTGCCACTGTGCTAACTCCATTCAGCACACTGTCCCTTCCACCTGCCTGCTGCTAAGGTTGCGAATTTCTGAGTCAGGAAGTTCACCCACTCCCAGGCCCTCCCTCACCTCCAGTCCGCTCCTCCGGATGTGGTGTGAGTGAAACTTGGTGGTCCCAGGTGGGCTTCCCTCTGCATGCACTGAGTGGCTCGTTGTGCTCCTCTCTTTCCACTCATGCCCTTCAAGTTGTTATATGAGAACAGCCTTCTAGAGATCGTAGGGGCGACATGAAATTCTTCCTACCAGGTTCATTTGATCACTTCAATGGGGATTTGCCTGCAAAAACGGGACAAGCAGAGGGGGTTAGATCCCCACCTAGCAGCAGAAGTCCCTTTTGAATCAGACTGGGCACCAACTTGACTTGCTATAATACTGTTTGAAAGTACAGTCATGTGCCACATTACAACGGGGATACATTCTGGGCAATGTGTCATTAGGCAATTTCGTTGAGCAAACATCACAGAGTGGACTTACACAAACTTAGATGGTATAGCCCAGGGGCGGGGAACCTGCAACCCTAAGGCCACATGTGGCCTTCTATGTCAGATGTGGCCTTTTGACTGACTCCAAATTTTACAGAACAAATCCTTTTATTTTTACTAATACATTTTTCTTTGTCGTTTATATGTTAATTTTATTTTTAAAACGAAAATATTTAAGATACCAAAAAATAAAATAAGTTTCAACGAAATAATACTCCCAGGTTGACTGGCACAATTAGACATTAGTAAGCCATTAAGGGCTAAATTGACAGCTGCTATGCTCATGATTTAGTTCTAACTTCCCTCAGCCCCCACCTGGACTGGCACCACTACTGCATGAGGCTGGTTGGCAAGAGTTTATGGGGGTCGAGTACACCAGTCTGCTATCAGCTTTTGACAATGGTGTAATGTGTTTCAGTTTTTGAAGTGGAATTTGTGAGTAGTTGCACAGCTTGACAGCATTTTTAAATTCTGTCTGCTTAACAATCCATAATGTCAAAGAAGACCAAGAGAATGCTGAAGGAAGAACACAAATTTTTTAATGAGGATTGGGAATTGCAATATTATCTTGTTTCTGCTAAAGGTAAGATGATTTGTTTGCTTTGTGATACTGCAATATCAACATTAAAGAAGTTCAATGGTCATCAGTATTATAACACTCAAAAGCACCACAAATGTTTTAAATTAGAGGGAGAGGCGTGAAAGGTTGTGTTGCAGAAATTAAAAGGTGAAAAGCAAAACCAAAGACAATTCTTTCAAGTCACAATAAGACCTGGAAATAATGCTACTGAAGCAACTTATAAAGTAGCTTATATACTCAGGAAAAAAAGGAAGCCATTCAGTGATGTAGAAGTTGTGAAAGAATGCACTGTCAAAGTTGTAGAATGCTTAGACCCCGATAATGTTTCAAAGTACAAACAACTGCCTCTTTCAAGGAAAACCGTAACTTATCGGCAGCATGAATTAGCCTTCAACTTCACAGAACAACTTCATACAATACTTCAAAAGGAAAATATATATTATTCAATCACTTTGGATGAATCAAGTGATACTACTGACTCGGCACAGATTTTATACTTCATTTGGGTCATAACAGAAGATTTTCTTTGCTATGAAGAGTTACTCACTTTGGGCACGCTTGTAAACATAACGCAGGGAATAGATATCTTAAACAACTTCCAAGATAAATGGCGTGAAGTTGGACTGAATTTGGTAAATTTAGTGAGTGTATGTACAGACAGTGCACGTTCCATGACAGGGAAACCTGAAGAGTTTATTGCACAGATTAAAAAAGTATAAAAAAAGATAAAAAAGATCCAGATGCTCTCATTTCTTTTTATTGTATCTTGCATCAGCAAAATTTCTGTGCTAACGCTACTATTTTAAGTGATACTTTGCAACAAGTTTTAAGTATTGTTTACAATATTTATACAAATGCAACATGGCATCATCAAAACATGCTAAAGTTGAAGGATGAGGTATTCAGTGTGGATTTGCCATATCAAAAGTGTGTTGGCTATCGCAGGGACAGGTGTTAGCCAGAATTTAATCTCTGTGAGAGCAGACAGTTAAATTTTATGAAGAACAGAATCAGCAATGTGAATTATTGAAAGCTTTCTATAGGAATACAGCATTTCTGTGTGATTATCATGTCAAATCAAAATGACTTGACTATTTCTTTGCAGGGTAAAATTAAGTGTATATATGGTATGTGGCAAAAAAAATCCAAACATTTCAAAAAAAGCTATCTTTTTCAATACACTTCCTCAAAAGGAAATTTCAGATGAACATTTTCCCCAGTTAGCAAAGGTCGTTGATGAACAGGATGATATATGCAAATCATTTGAAGAATATGCAGCTGTTATAGACCTATTAATTGGAGAATACCATGAAAGCCTCACTGACTTTGAGAATCATGACATCACATTCAAATTAGCATTTCAGCCTCACCAAGTAGGTATCACCAAGGCACCTACAGAACTACAGATGGAATTGATTGAGCTCTCAGTAGATGATGTTTTAAAGTCACTGATGCTAAGAAAGACCCAATTGAAAAATGGAAAAGCACAGTAGAATACCCACACCTTCGGCAACATGCCTGAAAAATGCTTTCTTGCTTTTCGACCACTTATTGCTGTGCATCTACACTCTCCTACCTAACCCAAATCAAGACTCCCTTAAGGTCAGAAATGACTGATACCCATCTAGAGGATAAGCTGAAACTGGACCTCCATGTTGCAACCAAACATTCAAATGCTTTTCAACAAAAGCAGACACAACAAAGTCATTAAAAAGTAAGTTAATTTTAAAATTAACAAATAGTTTTCATTTTTTGAAATTGTTAAGTACATAGTAGTTAGATTTTTATAAAATAATGTACATTTTTAAGTATATCTAATTGAAGTTTCTTGAATGTGGCATTATTTGGTTACAGCTAAATTAATGTGGCTTTCCAACATGAAAACTTTCCCCACCCCTGGTATAGCTTACTACACACCTAGACTATACGGTACAACCTATTGCTCCTAGCCTAAAAACCTGTGCAGCACGTTACTGTCCTGAATACTAGTAAGTATTTGTGTGTGGAATCATATCTAAACACAGAAAGGGTACAGTAAAAATACGGTATTATAATCTTATGGGGCCACCATAGTACATGCGGTCTGGAATAAGTGTATTCTCCTGACACAGGGCGAAGGAATAGAGAGGACAGCGCCCAACCCTGCTGTTGCCCTACTGGCCATTCGTAAGCCCTTAGTATTACAAACTCTATTCTTACAATCAGCGGGTCAGTTTACTTCAGTGCCCACTTATTGAAAGTCCTTAAAATTAGCTTTCTTCAGTTAGGGTTGACTGAGCCCCTTCCCCAGTGAGGAGTTCCTGCGGGGAGTCCGGGACAGGTGACTGGGGCTGCGCCTTCATCCGCGGGGTTGGGGCCATGAGTGGGACCAAGTCTCCCCAGTACCGGGTGTGTACTGCGGCCAAGGTCAGGAAAGGTCAAGGTACGTGGAAGTTGGAAAGACTGACAGACGCTGAGGGATAGGACAGCACACTAGGCGAGAGAGAGCAGCCTGAGGAAAGGCAGGGATGTGGAAAGTCCCAGAACATGTCTGAGGAATATCAAGAATCGAGTCTGATGGAAGTATGGGATAAAGTTAGGGAGTTGAGGAGACACGACTAGGGCCAGACTCCAGGGGAATTTGGCTTGGTCTGATAGGCACTGAGGGACAAGTGGACAGGTCGGAGGCATGCGGCGGGAGCGCCCGATTCCAACCTGGGTTCGCCTCAGAGGGCACGTCCCGGGGAGAGGGGCTCCCCCTCCTTAGAACGAGACGTCCTTGGGAGCCTGGTGTCACTGGGGAGGGGAAGTGGGCACACTGGGGGCCTGCGGTGTCCGTCGGGGCCGGCCAAGTCAGGGGAGTACTGTCCCCTGGCGGCGCCGGCTGGAAAGTCCCTTGTGCTGCGACGGTGAGCACCGCCGTGCCCGCAGCGCGTCAGCCGCTGAGCAGTTACCTGGAGCCCCGTGGGACGCGCGGGCTTTCCTAAGCGTCGGGAAAGGGACCGCTCGGGGCTGAAGTCCGGGGGGACCCGGGCTCCTTGTCCGCACCTGGGGAGCCCAGGGCAGTGGCGGAGCGCCTTCCGCGGAGTTAGTTCTCCGGGCGGCCCGCAGGGTGGCCCCGGGCGCCTACGCCTGCAGCTGTCGCTGCCTTATAAGGCGGGGCCGGGCGGCGCCGGGGGAGGGGCTGAGGCCGCCCGACCCCGTCCAGGGCTCGCCGAGCGGCGCGGAGCGGACGGGAGCGCAGCGCAGCGCAGCCGCGGGGAGCCGAGCAGCGCGCGGAGCCGGCCATGGGCAAGTCAGGTGAGCCCGCGAGCCGGCCGGGCCCGGGTGCAGGGATGGCCCCGGAGCCCCGGGCTCCCGAGCCCTCGCGCTCACCCTCCCCCGCCGTGGCTGGGTCCCCAGGGAGCGAGGCGGCCGCCTCGGCGCGCGGGACGCGGCTCCGGCTGCGATGCGGGACCCCTGGGTGCGGGATGGAGGGGCGCGCGGGCGACGTGCCCCGCGCGGCGCGGGCAATTTCCGGGGCAGCCAGGAAGCCGGAGCGGCAGTCAGGCCACGGGGAGCGAGGGAGGGAAGGCGAGACCGAGGGAGGGTCCCCCTGTCTGCGAGCCAGAGATTGCGTCAGGGAGGGCTTCCAGGCGCTGATGGGATTAGCGCTCCGCGTTCGGCCAAGGCGTGGCTTTTGCTTTGTTTCAGGAGGACAGAGTAAGAGTTGGAAAAAGCCACCAAACTGTGACAGCATCTCTTGCTGCAAAGCTGCTTGCCCTGTTCAACTTCCTAAGGACAGCTCTGAGCATCCTCTTCATTCTTTCATTGCCTCTCCTCTCCAGAGCACCCCCTCTGTGCCAGGCTCCCGGTGTGCCAGGCTCAGTCTGGCTCCCCCTTTTTCTCTGACCTGTTGCTGTCCATCCTCACCACTGGCTGTCTGATGAACTTTCTAAAATGCAGATCTCCTCCTTTCACTCCCTAATACCTTCCACTCCATTGTCTGCAGTGAAAGGACAATCTATCTCTTCAGTCTCGCTTCAGGCCCTGGGAGTTGACTCTCCAGCTATCCTGAGGCTGGCACACTGGTCCCTTGCCCTGGGTTTCCCTACCCAGCACTCACCACCCCCACTTCCCAGCCTGAAGATCCTCACCATCCTTCTAGGCTCAACTCCTGGGCTGGGAGCCCATCCCAGATTCCCCTGCAGAGGGACCGCCCCACCCAATGTCTTCTTTGTTGCTTCTTCCTGCAGTGGGCTTGGGACACGTACTCAGCCATAGACCTGTTTCCCACTGACTCCTCACTGCCTGCAGTCAGGGCCATGTTGATCTCAGCACAGTTCCTGCCTCACAGGAGGCTCTTGATGAACAGCTGTTGAACAGAGTTCAGAAATCTGCTTTATCAGCGTTGTCAGCCTCAGATGAGTACAGCCAGGTCCCTTCTTGGATCTGTCCTCCAGGATCCAGACTCAAGAGGTACCAGCATTGGGAACAAGTGGCTTTCCTGGGCATTGGTCCTAACCTAACCAGCCTTACCTCGGGCTCTACAGGAGGTCTGGCTTTCAGCTCCGGCTGTGCCAATCACTTGCTGGGTGATGCTGAGCAAAGCCCCTTCCCTCTCTGTTCCTCAGTTTCCCCATCTGTATAATGAAGGTGGCCCATATGATCTGCAGGGTCCTTCATGGTATGGAGAGGTGACATAATGGGTTTGTCATATAGTTAAAAGAGCAGGATGATAGGTGGAAATGGGGCAAAAGTATGGCAGGTGGGAGAGAGCATTTCGAGATATCTACTTGGGAAATCAACTCCTTTCTCTGTAGATTTAGGAGAAAACCCACAAATTCTCTTCAACTACATCTTAATCAGTTGTTTCTGGCTTCTTCCCTAAGACACAGTTTTTCAGAACTACTAAGATTCAGCTGTGTGCCCACTCTTCTATCTGTTCATCCCTCCCTTCTCCCCCCATTCCACTGTCTGTCAGCTCTGTCCCCGGCCATGGACACAGTGCAACGAAGTGCATGGCCCCTGTACCCAACAGTGTTCATGTGGATTGTGAAATGAATAAATAAAGCTGATTAGGGGGACAAACAGGTACACATGGCTCCAGTATGGGGTGGGAAGTGATCCAAGCCACAAGACAGGTGCAGGTGAAGGATGGTGGGAGCCCAAGTGGAGTAGAGATCTCCACTGCATGGGAGCCACTGAAAGTGGTGGTCAAATCCCAGAGAGCTTAAGAATTTGGACTTTATTTTATGGGACCTGGGGTGCCATTGAAAGGCACCAATCCAAAAGCAGCAGGACCAGAGCTGTGCCTGGGTAGAGGTGGAGGATGGGGGGACCATTGCAGTTACACCGACAAGAGATGACAGAGGCATCTAGGGCAGGGGTAGGGGCTGGAGAGGAGGAAGGCGTGGATTTGTGAGATGGTGGCCTTCAGCAGACTTGGTGACAAGCTATTGTGAGGTAGAGGGAAGAGTCAGAGGCATGCAAGATGGTGGTGATATCTTCCAGGCCTGGAGGTATAGCCTTGGACAGGTTTCAGAGGAGGATGACTTCTCACTCAGAAGAGAGGAGGCGGCTGGAGCTAGTTGAGTCAGGTGCCACCTCTACCCTCCCACCCTGACATACACACGCAGGCACCTTCCAGAATCCAACCCAGGCCTATCTCCTTCATAGCCACATGTACTTCATTTGTCTCCTCCCATAAGACTGAGAGTCCCTGGAATAGTATCTGGGTTTCCTAAGGGTCCCAAGGGAAAGGTGACTTTTCTGGGTGACCCAATGCCCAATGGGCCTTCGACACAAACCCAACCTTGAAGTTCCAGGCTATAAGCCTGAGGCTGGTTTCTGTGCCTACAGGCAGGTAGCACTCACAGATGTCTATCCACACAGGGCCTCTATGTGGTTGCATGATGACCATGGTCATAAGGAATCGGTCCCTGCCTCTTATTAGTGCATAGGAGCCAGTCTTTTTTTCATCTTTAACCTCAGATATGCCCCAGAGCCTATTGGGGTAATGAGCATTATTATAAAATCATCACACAACTGACACAGCTTAAATTCCAGAAGATACTTGGCCCAGTGTTTGGAGACTGCTAGGTCCCAGCCTTGGTCTCTCTTCTGGGCCTCAGTGTGCAGAAAGTGTGGTGTGCCAGAGAAAGGCAAAGGCCTTGGGCTTAGTGGAAGCCTCTTCTCCCTAGTATTATAATAGTGATTACCAATTATTAAACTCCTACTGCATGCCAGGCAGGGAGCTAGATATTTTCTGTTACTAACCATTGTAACAGTGCTGCGAAGAGTTATTATCAACTCATCATATAGATTTATAGAGGTTGAGTACCTTGCTCAAGCTCACACATTGACCAGTGAGTAAACAAACAGAACTGAACCCAGCTCTCTGAATTCCCCTTTCCCCTCTACCACACTGCGCCCTAGCCCCCACCCCACTCCCCTTCCCAGCCTGGGCTCTGGCCCATGGGGACCTCCACACACCCTCTCATAATCTCTAAGAATGTTAGTGTCCCTCAGCCCACATCTGTTACCACCAGATGCCATCAGAGCAGAAAGGCCTTTAGACACCAACTAGCCCAGGGATTTTATACGGAGTGGGGCCCTCAGGAGTCTGCAGGGAAAGGCTGTGTGGGCCGGGTCAGCCCCAGTGGTTCCATTTTCAGCTGTTGATTTCACTGAAGATTTCTTTCGAAGGAAGGGTTTCCCTGCTTTGAAGACATGAAAACCACAGATGTCATCCTTCCTTCACACACAGATGGGGAACCTAGGGCCCAAAGGGGCAGGGACTTGCCTCTGGACAGGCAGGGCTGGAGGATGGGCTGCCTCTCTGCTGGCCTGAAGGAGGGAACCCTGGCTCCTCTGATCACAGCCACTGGCTTTGGACAGGGACAGCCTGGAGGAGGCTAATGCTGGGGGGTGGGGGATTCCTTGTTCCTGTAAGCAATTGAGCAACTCTTTATTGACATCATTCTGGCCGTTGTGAAAAGAGGAAGCTGTATGTAAAGTGGAAAATGTGGGAGATTTGGGCCAGGGGAGGGAGTGAAGGGAGGGGTATTCTTAGATCTGGCTCTAATGTGGACTCACTGTGTGACCTTGGACAATCTGCATGCCTCCCCCGCCAAAGACCCCAATTTCCTCATCCGTGAAGAAGAGAGAAATCCTGTCCTGGTGCCTTCATCGTACTGGTGTAAGAACCTCGGTCATTTGTTCACTCATTCACTTAGCAAATGTCCGAGCTCAGAGGTCCTGCAAGGTGCCATCAAAGATCAATTTAGAGGCAGGGAAGGGCTCTGACCAAGAAAGGATGGGAGCAGGTTCTCCTAAAGCCAAACACCAAAGAGCCCTTCTGCCCAATGGTAACAATAATAATAATTATTACCTGGCATTTAATAAGCATTCATTATGTTCCAGTGCAGTTCTAAAGCATTTACATGGACTTAATCTATTTAATCCTCACAACAACCCTGTGAGGTAGATACTGCTGTCCTCATTTTATGTATGGGAAACTGAGGCACAGAGTGATTAAGTAACTTGCCGAAGATCACACAGCTAGTAAAAGGCAGAGCTGAGGTTTGCCTATTGAAATTCCTGGAATCCAGGCTTAAAAGAGCAGAAGCTACCCATCTGAACCTTATCCTTTTTTTTTTTTAACTGTCACTTTTTAATGCTTTTTTCCTGATAGACAAGCAAAACCAGTTTTGTCCCAAAGGTGGAAACAGGTTGCTTTCTAGCCTCTTGCTCTGGGGAAAGAGGGGCCTGTTCACAACTCCTGCCCTTGCCCCTGACTGCCACGGGCCTCTTTCCTGGGGAGTCTGGAAAGGGCTTAGGAATGAGTCAGGCTGGGCTCAGGGAGGCCTCAGAGAGGAGATGATGCTGAGGAGGAGCCTGTCTCAGCCAAAAGTCTGAAGGGAAGAGGCAGGGCGCAGACCTCAGAATCTTTACACAGCCTCCAGCGCCCAGGGCCGGAGCAGCCCCACCCATGATGCCTGCACCCTCTGTCCCGGCACAGACAGCCCAGCCCTCCCCTCAGCCCGGCAGCCAGGCCCAGGCAGCCCCTGCCACCATTCAGCAGCTGTGACCTTCAATTTATTTGAAGCCCCAGATCTGCCCTCCCCTCCCCAACCTCTACTCTAAAGTCGCTGCTTTGCCCCTGGGGCCCTCAGGCAGGTCTGTCTGTAAAGGCCTTGGCACAGTGGACGCTTTGGAGAAATCTTAGTTCTTTTCTCCTCTTCCTTCCACCGCTTCTTCCCCTTCAGATCTGACAGTGCCTGTTTTCCCTGCTTTCCTCAGCTGTCCCTACTGCGCCCGGTCTTCCTCCTCCGCCTCCTAGGTTACCCCCATGTCTTCTCTGTCATCCCTTTGTCTTATGACCCTAGGGCTGTGGGGTTGGGGGTTAGGGCCGGGGCTTTGCCTCAGATCTAGTCTCCTCCCTGAAGGGCCCACCCCCAGACTAGTTGTGGGGATTTGGGCAGGTAACTTGCCTTCTCAAGCCTCAGTTTCCCAGTCGAAAAAATGGCTAATGTTGTGGAAGCTCCCCCAAAAGGTGATGAGAAGTAAGTAAGAAGATGCGTAGGCCCAGCCCGCAGATGGGGATGGCCAGACAGGGATGGCCAGCGAGCAGAAGAGAGCAGGAGCACGGACAGGCGGGCCTACCTCTCCCTCGTTCCGGCACTCTGGGCCTGTGTGGCCTCTCTGAGCCTCAGTTTACCCTCCTACAAAATGAGGATGCAATCCCTGCCCTTCCCCCATGCCAGGGTGGCTGTAAGGGCTTTGCCTGCCTGCTGGGGGATGGGTGGTTTTACTTTGACTTTTTTTCCTAGTGTTTATCTGTGTTCTTGGGTTTTTCTATAGAAGTGGGGTGTGTCTCTTGCTGGGTGTGGTCACCTTGATAACTTGCCTCTCTGGGGCTGAGGCCCTGAGCAGGGGAGCCACTTGGGCCGAGGCCGCAGGGGGAGGGACTCCCAGCACTGCCGGAGGTGCGGTTGGAGGGGAGAGCGGGCTCCACTCCTGATTGCCAGAAAGACCTGCTGTCCCTTCCAGAGAACCCTGGTCCTGCTGAGGACATTGCCTGGCTTCAGCTTCTGGGCACAGGAACTTTCACTTTTGTTTCTCTTTACTTCTCACATTCTGGGAGTGCTGTGACCTAGTTTTTAGCAGCCTTATTTGTCCGTCTCTGCCGAGGAGACTTGGGGCCTGCAGCACCTTGGGGTCCAGGGCAAACTGATCCCAACACTCGGGCTGCCTTTGAACTTCCTTTCCCCTAGCCATCCACTCACTGCCCTCCTCCCCGTCCTCCTCAGGGGCCCCGGATAGCCTTAGTTCCTTCCACCCTGGCCCATTCTGTGCCCTGTGCCTCCTCACCTCATGCTTCCTGATGTAGAAACACCTCCTGCAGGGAGTCCTCCCTCCCCTCGTGCATCCATGCTCACCATTGCACATGCCGCTCAGTCTCATGCATCTCCCACCACGGCCCGCCTGGGACATGTGAACTGGAAGGGACTTTAGGATGGGCCTGGCCAAGCCTGCCACTCAGGTGGGGACCCTCCTTTATCTTGACTGTGTGTACCCATCCGTGCCCTTGCCTATGCACATACCCTTGTTTAAGTCACTGTCTCCTTAAAGAAGCTCAGGAAACTCCTGCAAGTCTTGGGTTGGTTCATCTTGTCTCCTCTCACCCCCACCCTGATGGGGCCTTACAGGATCTCATCTGACCCAGGGCCTGAATCCCCCTGAGGAGGGCTTGCCTGCTTGCATTCCCCAAGTGGCAGAGTGCTCACTGCCATGCGAGGTGGCCGCTTTCCATCTTCAGAAAGCTTTGATCGGGAGGAAGGTCTTTCTCGGGCTGAGTTAATCTGTCTTCCTGCCCTTTCCACCCATTGGCCCCAGCTTTTCCCTCTGGGGCCCCAGAATGCATCAGAGGCCTCCACTTGTGTCTTGCAGAGTGTAATTTTCTGTAGAGTGAGCTTACCCAGCACTTGAACCATAAGACCCCGTTTCCAGCCTCTGAACACGCCTCTCGCACAGAGCAGAGGCCAGTCTGGGGAAGCAGCCCATTGCCCAGGGACTTGTGGGTTTCTGGCAGCCACACCACCCTGCTGACTCCTTCTTAACCTGTCCTCAACCCCCAGCGGGCTCCCGTGAGTTGCTGGGCTCCTGCCATCTCCCTGTGAGATAGTCCTTAAAAGCCTCTGTGACTCCTTATCCCAAATACCACATTAACATGCTAAACCTGAAATCTTTTTTTATTGCAATAAAAAACACATGACATGAAATGTACCATCTTAATCCATTTTTAAGTGTGCTATACGGTAGTGTGATGTATATTCACATTGTTGTGAAACAGCTCCAGATCTTTCTCATCTCCTAAAACTGAAACTCTGTATCCATGATTAAACAACACCTCTCCCTTTTCTCCTCCTCCCAGGAGACCTGAAATCTTTGTCTTTCCTATCAGCTAGGGCTTGTTCTGCCTCTTGGCCACAAAGACCTGATACTTCAGATTTAGCTCCACCCTCTGCCTTATGCCTAGTCACCATTACCAGTTTGCACCCTCGTGCCTTTGTCATCATTTTGTATCCCCATCTCTGCCTGTCAACCCAAATCTCCCAAATCCTGGGATTCAGATACCCCCCATCACCCCTCCCCCACCCCACATTACTGTGACTGGATCTCGTTGGACGGCCTTGCTGAGACCCAGAGTCTGCTTACTCTTTATTTAAGAGTCCACTTCCTCTTTATGAGAAAGCCCTTGGACAGCTCCACCTGTGTAGTTGTGACCTGCAGTTATCTCCGCCACCTGGGTCTGCATCTAGCCCCAAGCCTCCTGAGGGCAAGCCCTAGATCTTCTTCCCCTCATCTCATGTCCCCTCAGAGGTCTCATGGGATTTGATTTGAAGGCCCAGGGGGTCTTGCTATGGGAGAAGGAATGAGGACTCTGTTGGGTCATCTCCTAGCCTTGGGTGAAAGGCAGCAGAGGAAAAGAAAGGCACTGGTGAATATGTGACCTGGGACAGAGGAAGGAGTGTGGCACTTCCTTTATGTTCTGGTTTGCACCCTTCCTGCTACTACCCACAGCCAGCCCTTGTGAGACAGGCTTCTGACCAGGTGGGACCAGCTTGGCGTAAGGGCCCTCTGTGGCCCTCACCACAACCCACCCAACTCACCTCTATTTCCCCAGAGGGGAACTCCCAGATCCCTAAGGCTGGGGCTCAGTGCTTTCACCATCTTAGCCTGGCTAGCTCCTGTCCATACATCTTTGGGGCCTCAGATCAGGGGTCACCTCCTTCCTGATCCACCAGACCATGTTAGGTCAATCTTCTCCAGGTTCCTCTTGATCTTGTGCTTACCTGCATCTTGGCACCTATCACACAGCTAGTATCTGTTTACAGGGCTGTCTCCCTTCTATGTATGAGCTCTTTGAGGGCAAGATATGGCTGATTTTTTTCTGGATTCCCTAGGACACAATGTGGGACCTGGCACAAGGGAGGCATTCAGAGAACAGATGAACAGATGGATGGAGAATAGATGGATGGATGATGTTGGATGGATGATGTTGGATAGATGGAATATACTGGATGGATGGATGGAGAATGTTGGGTGCATTTTGGATGGATGGGTAGATGGAGGATAGATGGAAGATATTGGAGAGATGGACAGATGGATGGATGGATTAATAGAAAATATTAGATCGATGGATGAATGGACAGAAGATAATTGGGTAGATGAGTGGAGGATGTTGGAGGGATGGATGATATTAGATGAATTTTGGTGGATGAATAGAAGACATTGGATGGATGGATGGGTGGATGGGTGGATGGATGGAAGATGTTGCATGGATGTATGGATAGGGGATGTTGGGGTTCCCTTTCAGATCCAAATTGGTATGATATTTCCTCACTATTGACCTTGCTTGTCCTTGGCTTCACCCACCTATTCTCTTACTAACCACAGCCTTCTTGACCCTGCCTTTTCTGAAATCATGACCCAATTGGGTCATGGGCTCCACCTCTTCCCCGACTTCAGCCCTGGGCCCACTGATCACAGCATTCACCCTCCTGTCACCACCACTTTTTCTTTTTTACAGTTTTCCTTGACTCTGTGTCTTACTCTGGTTTTTTGCTGCTATAATAGAATACCATAGATTGTGTAATTTATAAAGAACAGAATTTTATTTGGCTCATGGTTCTGGAGACTGGGAAGTCCAAGAGCATGACACCAGCATCTGGCAAGGACTTCATGCTGGATTATCACATGGGGGAAGGGCAGAAGGGCAAGCAAGCATGCGAGACAGAGAGAGATCAGGCCAAGCTCTTCCTTGTATCAGGAGCCCACTCCCTCAGTAACAGAATTAATACATTCTGCCCTCATGACTCAATCACCTCTTGAAGGTCCCACCTCTCAGCACTGTTACACGGGCAATTAAATTTAAATATGAGTTTTGGAGGGGACATTCTAACCACAGCACTCCATCCTTGGCCCCTTAAAACTCATGTCCTTCTCACATACAAAATAAATTCATTCCATCCTAAAAGTCCCAACTCTTAGCTCATTCCAATACCAACTCAAAAGTCCAAAGTCTTATCTAACTTGGATATGAATGAATCTAAAGGCACAACTCATCTTGATTCCTCCAGCTGTGAGGCTGTGAAATCAAAACAAGTTATCTACTTCTAATATACAGTGGTGGGATAGGTATGGGATAGACATTCCCATTCCAAATGGGAGAAATAGGCAAGAATGAAGGGGTAACTGGTCCCAACTAAGTCCAAAGCCCAACAGGGAAAACAACATTAAATCTTAAGGCTGGAGAATAATCTCCTTTGACTCTGTGTCCCACCTTCTGGGCACACTGGGATGGGGGTTGGGCCCCCAAGGCCTCAGGCAGCTTCACCCCTGCGGCTTTGCAGGGCTCAGTCCACACTTCAGCTCGCTCAGGTTGGAGTCTTGAGCCTGTGGCTTTCCCAGGCTGGTGCTGTACACTGGTGCCTCTGCAGTTCTGGAGTCCTGGGGGGGGGCCCACTTCTAGGGCTCCACCGGGTATTGCCCTAGTGGGAACCCTGCGATGGCTCTGCCCCATGGTGGGTTTCTGCCTAGGCCCTCAGGTTGTCTGATAGGATGGTGCTTGCCACGTTGAGGACAGATCGTCCCCACCTAGTCCACGGCAATCTCCTCTGGAAACGCCCACACAGACACACCCTAAAATAATGCTTTAGCAGTTCCCTAGGTCTTCCTGATTCCAGTCAAAATGACACTGAAAATTAACCATGTCACTCCACTTCCCCAGTGCCGCCCTTCCCTCGCCCTCTTTGTCGTCTGCCCCTCTGTCTCCTTGGTTTCACCACTCCAGGATGGGCACCCTCCACTCCAGCCAGCCGCTTCTTTCTGGACCCCCAACTCTAGCCCTTTTGAGTCCCCACTGCCCACCATGGGTTCTTTCAGAAGTCCTGTTGCCAGCTGTCCAGGCCCCCAAACCTGCTGTGCACCTCCAGAAACACAAATCTGAGCAGCTCGCACCCCTGCTCCCATTCAGGGCTTGCGTCGCCTTGGATAGAGACCCGAACCCCTAATATGGCCCATAAGGGCCCACGTAATCCACGGGGGTTAGACGTGCAGAGATGCAGAGGCTGGTGCTGGGTGGAGACAGGACGCGCAGCAGTGTGGAGCAGGGCCACTTGGAGGGGTTGCCAGGTGTCGGGAGGGAGCAGCCCAGCGTGTGGCTGGGGTTTGAGTGGTGTTGCTCCGAAACCGTTATACTTCGGTGGGTCTTTTCTCTGCACTGAGCCGTTCTCTGTCTTGCAATCATTCCAGCTTCCAAACAATTTCATAACGAGGTCCTGAAGGCCCACAATGAGTACCGACAGCAGCATGGCGTCCCCCCACTGAAGCTCTGCAAGAAGCTCAACCGGGAGGCTCAGCAGTGAGTGCCCCCAGCACACCGGGTGACTGGGGTCCTTCACGGTGCTGCTCCTGCAGTCTAGGAGTAGTCCTGGGTGGTTGGAGGGACGTGGCTTTTGGGGTCAGGTACAGCCAAGCTTGGATAACCACTGTACCACTCACTTAGGCAGGTCCCTTTGTTCCTCTGAGCCTCAGTTTGCCCCTCTGTAAAATGGGGCTGTAGGGAGGCTCAGAAGCATGCAGGTGTGCTGCTCTTCTACCTCCTCTGTGCACCCCGGGCAGGGAAGGAAGCTCAGCCACACTAGCTTGGGCTCATACGTTGGGGGGTTCCCAGGGCTGCGCCCACCCTGAGGAAACCCTGTGGACCCCGGCAGGTATTCTGAGGCCCTGGCCAGCACGAGGATCCTCAAGCACAGCCCGGAGTCCAGCCGCGGCCAGTGTGGGGAGAACCTCGCATGGGCATCCTACGATCAGACAGGTGGGTTGCTTTCTCAGCCCCCTCCTCTCTGCCAGAGCTTGACCTAGGACAGGGTCTCCTCAAATCCCTCCTGGCCCCAGCGCCCTCTGTAGCTTAGCCGTGGTGTGGCCACAAGTCCAGCAAGAAAAAGGAAACCCAGAGCTCCGAATCTGCTCCCAGGCTGACTTCAGTTCACCACAAGGTCTCTGGTGGCCGGCTCAGGGCCAGGCCTGTGCTGGGTGCCAGGGACACAGAGATGAGTCAGACTGACCGGCCGCCTCTTACAGAAGAGCTCCCAGGCTGAGGAGTGGGGGTGGGGAGACAGACCGAGTCTGTACAAAGTCTCAGCCTGATGCTGTGGGCACCAAAGCATCCCCAGCTACTGAAAAATTTTACTTTCTTTACATTTTTCTAATCTTTTTTTAAGTGCTAACGTATTGCTTTTATAACTGGAGAAAAGCAGTAGAGCCTTTTCCATTTTTGAAAGAAAAAAATAATGGAAAAGACAATTCCTCCATCCAAGATCTCTGGAATGATCCCACCACACTGACCAAACATTCTTGAGCTTCCTGGCTCCAGCGGCCCTGAAGTGGCTTTTTAGGAAGAGTATTGGAGAGAGCTATCTGGATCTCTGAAGCTTCCTCCAAACCCCAGCCGGAGAATGACTCACTCCCTCCCTGACCTCACGTGCCTGGGAGCTCCCAGGGGAAGCCCCCTGAGTCTTCTCGGCTTCCCCAGCACAGCCTGAGCCAGGGATCCCTGCGCAGCCTGGCCCACGGTGCCCCCTCTGAAAGAGGTATGGGCAGCGACTCCCACCCTAGGCCCAGGCGGTGGCCCTTGATGGGCCTGGGGAGAAGGGCATGGGATGGGAAAGTGGGCAGTCGGGAGTCAGGGTTCATCCGGGCCTTGCGGTGGCTCCCCAAGGAGCCTTGAGCAAGCCGCTGTCTGGCCTCTACAGAGCGGGGGTTGGGTAGGTGATCTCCAAGGCAGCGGCTCCTACTCTGACCACACATTGGAATCTGTTATGGAGCTTTGAAAAAGCCAGTGCCTGGATCTGTCCTCCAGAGATACTGGTGCAGTCAGTCTGAGGAAGGACCCAGGCTCTAGCGGGTTTTAAATGCTCTCCAGGTGAGGCTAATGTGTGTGGACCATGGCTCAGCAACAGCACCTGGGGACAGAAAGACAGAACCACAGGTCCCTCTCTAGACCTAATGAAATCACAATCTGCATTTTGACAAGATCCCCAGGTGATTCACGCACATGTTAAAGTTTGAGACTGACTGCTCTGAAGTCCAAAGCTCCCAGCTCTGGCTCTGAGACCAGCAGCTTCCAGGACGCTGCTGTCTCATATCACCACCTATGGGCCAGTGGATGCTCCAGGTGAGGGCCCTCCTGCCTGCAGTGGAGACCCTTGGCTTGCCAGCCCAATTGTCTTTTCTTCTGTGCCATTTCAGGAGCCACACATGGGGTGGGATGAGGGCAGAGTCTCCCCGAAACTCCGAGCATCATTAGAAGACCGTTGAAGTACATTGCTGCATTGGACTTTTTTGTTGTACAGAGACCCAGAGAGGGGAAGGCCTTGCCCAGGACTACGCAGCGAGTCAGTGGTGGGGATTGGGGGGACACAGACACAGGTTCCCTGACCCAGCCAGGGCTCTTCCCAACCCCCAAGGCCCACTCTTCAGCCTGGACATGCTCGTGAGCAGGAGTCCCTAGGAGTTGCAAGGAGCACCCAAGGTGTTTCAGCTCATTGGTGCTTTATCAGACGTCAATTGCGGGATGGGCAGTTTGGGGTTGACGGGAGAAGATGCAGGGAATAGAGAGTGGGTGGATTTTGTTGCTGAGTTGTAGAACAATGTCATTTCCATACAGGAAAGGAGGTGGCTGATAGATGGTACAGCGAGATCAAGAACTACAACTTTCAGCAGCCTGGCTTCACCTCGGGGACTGGTGAGTGATGGGGTCTCACCAGTGGCCAGCCCCAGGCAGTTCTACCTCTTCCATAGTTCTCTGGCTTGACTTTGCCCAGAGGGCAAAGCTCTCCTTCCCCCAACACCTCCCCAACCACCCCTATGCACCCCTCCACCTGGGAGCGCCCCAGCACTGAGCCCTGCCCCAGGAGCTCAGGACTCTGCGCTTCACGGACTGTGTCATAGGAGACTGGATTTTAAAAGCCTCTTAGAGCTCCACTGCTATGTCGGTGCCTCGGCACCTTTAGCTGGTCACCCTGCTCCCTCCACCCGTCCTCCTCCCAGCAACCTTGACACTTCTACCCCTGTGCAGCGGTGGTGGCTCCCTGGGCCATCAGGGAGGGGCCTCTTCCACACCCTGCACCCCCCTGGTGGCGCTGCCCACCCTCGGCCTCCCCCGCATTTTCCCTTCCCCTTTCGCCCCAGTTTGTGGTTCAGGTGAGCTTGGGATGCGAAAGGCCGGATCTAGCCTCAGCTCTGTCACTATTTGTTGTATGAACTTGGGTCAGTTCCTGTCTTTTCCTGTCTCCAAGGGAGAGGGACAAGGTGGTGGCCTCTAAGGGACATTTTGAGCGCCGGTGGTTCAGAGCAGGGAGGAGCCTTCCATGGGGCCCATGCCCTTCTCTAGGCCTCCTCCAGGGTAAACGGGGCACTGGGGCACCGCTTAGCTGACTTTGTGCCCTCGGGCTCACCGGGCCCTTGTCTTTCCTCAGAACCGATTCAGTTCCGCCTGCGGCCCAGGCCCCCGTGAGAAGGGGGTGTGGGTTTCTCTGATCAGAAGGCACTAGGGAAGCTGAAAAAGGGGTTCTGTGCCCACGCCATTCCCCCACCCCACCCCTGTCCCACCCACAGGAGCCCCTTGTGACCTTCCACCCTCTGGAGGTTGCTTCAGAGGCAGGAAGTGACATGTTCTCAGAGCCAGCCACCATTTCCTGTCGTTTGCTGCCCGCCCTTCGGAGCAGGGGTTCTCGCAGCCGCAACCATGTGGTAGGACTCTGGGCAGAGGCAGAAGCATTCTACCCCATTCTAGTTAGCATCCTCTCAGCTAACTGCTGCGGGGCCGCAGGCCAGGGAGGCTGCTGTCAGCGAGAACGGCTCTGGGCCGAGATACCCGGGGGAGGGAGCAGTAACAGCCTCCTACCAGTGAGTGAGGATGCGTAGGCAGAACCTTGTCTTCTGTTAGTAAAGATCAGTCTCCAGAAGGCGTTTTATTTCATAGCTTCTGGATTTGCTTTAGCTGTGAGCAAGATTCTTGAGCAATCGGACCTGTGTCAGAGCGAGTTATTAGTGCTGTTCGTGTGTGCACAGCATGGGGTAGTTGTAGAGGGCCTCCACATCCACCAGTGCATAAGCCTCACAACACCACTTCAGAGTAGAGCTTTGTTCTACCCATTTTGCAGAGAGGAAAACTGAGGGCCACAGAAGAGAAGAGGCTTTTCTCACGCCTTCTGTCCCCGTTCTGATGCTTTTTCCTGGCCCCTGCTCCAAGGTGGGAATCTCAAAAGAGTCAGCAGCTGAGAATGGGGCTCAAGTTTTCATGATCACTGACTGTCTGTTTCACCCATCACCCCACCTCCCTAAAGAGGAAAACCCCAGGGGCAGGCAGCCCCTGTGCCAGCGGGCAATGCCTGGGGACAGACCCAGCCTGATCCTACGACAGGAGTGGGGCTTTGGGCAGTGTCCTAATGGGGGCTTGCAAGACCCTTAAAGATCCTCAGGCCCACCCTGCCTCTGCCTCCCCCAGACCCTGTGCCCACCTTCTTCTTGCTGTGCCATTGTTCAGGGATTCCCTGACCTGGGTCCACGTTGTAGGTGACAGGGCCTTTGAAATATCCTGTAATCCATCCCCGCCCCCAACCCCACCCAGGCCAGCATCTTGTGATGAACACTGTTCTCAGCTATGTGCTGAATGGAGAGAAGTGATTTCTTACAATTACTTTGATATATTCTGTTTAAATAGGTAGGTTTGTTTACTTATTCTGAATGAATAGTATTTTTACATGATGTGAAAATTGATATAAGCTGGAAAGTTTTCCTTCCAGCCCTGACCAGCAGCACTTTCCCTTCCAAGAGGCAACCACAGATACCAGTTGCTCGTGTATCGTCCTGGAGTTATCCTGAGCTTTTGCCAGCATTTGTGGACATATGTTCTCTTTCTCCCTTTTTCACACGCTGGTGTCACAGTATACGGTCTGCTTTACACTTGTCAGAGATTGTTCCATATCAGTACAAAAAGAGCTTGTTCATCCTTTCTTGCTGTTGCACATTATTCCCTTGCAAGGATATACTATAACTTATTTAATATGTTTTTCAAAGGTATATTCTAGAAATTTTTAGTCCATAACAGGAAAGAGGATGTGATCCCTTTAGAAAAAAGAAAAAGCAAAAAGAACATTTGTTAGTAGATTAGAGTTAGAAACCAGTGTGTATCTGATGGTTGCTAAGGAAGCTGTGTCCTTTAATTAATCTCTACATACTCATAACTTAATTATCTCTGTGCAGACAGAAACCTCCCCAGTAAGAGGAAAGATTGCTTAGCCTTGGAAAAAGCTGCCACAGGCATTTGGGCTGCTGATGTGCACTTTGTGCCTGTAATTTGCTTGGCAACCAGTGGATAAATGGCAGCTTTTTCCTTTTCTGGGAGACAGAGAGAGGGTTGGGTCAAAGGCCAAAGCATGTGATCTCTTGAGAGAGGCTTGTGTGAGAAAGGGCTTGAGCCTGAGTGAGCGCACGGCCTCATAGAAGCAGTGACACCTGGCAAAGCTGCCGGGAGCCTGGAGCTGGGACTCAAAAGTATAAGAACCAAGGGTAAATTTGAAAGAAAGAAAGAAGAAAAAAAAAAGAACCAAGGGTGTTCTTATAGCAATTTGAATAAATTGGCAAGAAGGGTTCCTCCTCTATTGTGAGCATAAAACCAGAATTTATGAAGTAGCAGTTAATACAAATTTAAAGGTAAGTGATACAGATGCACAATTGTACTTAGGGTTTGTTTTCTTTTAATTCTTGCTTCAATTCTATCATATTAACTATATGGATTAGTGTTTAAATTTGGTTCTTTTCCTAAAGAATTTAGTAATCTCAAATCCTTTGTGGATGTAGACAAAGAAATAAATTATACCTAAATTTAAAAATTATAAAAATGGAGTTCAACTGTAGGGGAAAAAACAGAATTTAATCGATGAACCTTTTTTTTAGTCCTTACCATATGCAAGATGCAATGGGAAGTACCAACTTTGTCTGTTCCCTGAAGGATTAGAAGAGTGTGGACACCAGTATCTGTCTGTCTGTCTGTCTTTCTCTCTTTCTTCAATTTTGTAGTATAATAATCCATTGTGTGTACACACACACACTACATTTCATTTATCCATTTTATGATGGACATTTGGATTGTATAACTTTGGGCCAGTTGTTTAGCCTCTCTGCTATGAACGTGGGTGTATAAAGATCAGAATCCTGTTTGCAGCGCTTTTGGGTATATACCTGGAGGCTGAATCATACGGTAACTCTATGTTTAAGTTTTTGAGGAACTATCTTCCACAGCACCTACACCATTTCACATTCCTATCAGCAATGTGCCAGAGTTCCAATTTCTCCACATCCTCGCCAAAACTTGTTTTTTTCTTTTATTTTTCTTTTTGTTTTTTATATCCATCCTAATGTGTGTGAGGTGGTTGCCCTCTTTCTTTCTCAACCACCTTCCAGAAAGCTTAGCTGCTCTGATCATGCTTTTCCTCCTTCCTCCTTCCCTCTGTCTCTTCCTTATTCACTAGATATTTATTGAGCATCTACTATGTCCCAAGTGCTGAACACTGGGGATATGGTGGTCACTAAAACAGATGTGGTGTCTGCCCTCACATAGCTTGCCCAATTGCAAGCCAGGTATTTAGGAGGAAACGTAATCTCTTCAGGGTTGCTTTAGCAAATGAATGCCGTCCTGTGACATGGAAGTAAATGTCCCACTGATGTCTGCCAGCGCTAAACAATGAAGACGGGAGGAATGAGTGCCCAACATCTACTCCCAGGAGATGAGAAGAATTTATGATCATTGAGCAAAGAATGCAATTACAGCATCAACTCTTTGACCCTCAGATGGGAGGAGAGTTGTCAGCTAAGCTGTGTTAGTAGTTTAAAAGGACCAGTGAGTGAAGACAGCCTGAGAAGTGGGACGCTGGTGCCAAGAAGCTTCACGAGCCACAGAAGTGTCTGGAGGCTGGAGCAGCAGCTTGGAAAGGACCTGGGCCTTTTGGCTCAGAGCAGAGGGACTTGAACGAGGCTGGAACTTGTCAAGGTCTCAAAGAGCTGAGAACACAGGAGGCCTGCACTTCCAGTGCAAGCAGAGCCGGAGTCCAGGATGATTCTTCCATATGACTTTGATTCATTTATTCCGTTCATCCCTTCAACAAAAGTTTATTTTACACTTTTCATGTGCCAGGCTATGCCAAGGCACTGGGTGTATTTTGGTGAATAAAACAAACCTGGTCTCTGCCTACGTGGGACTCATAGTCAGGTGCAGAAGCCAAACAATAATCAAGTAATCAAACAAATTTATCATTGCAAATGGTAAGAATGTTCTGAAGGGAATAAACAGGGTGTGGTAAGAATGTCTTGGGAGGGAGGCGTTCAGTAAATAAAAGGGTGATTGCAAAAGCCTTCTTCGAACAAGTGACATATGGGCTGAGACCTAAGAGACAAGAAGCTGTTGGTCATCAGGAGTGTCCCACATGGTGGCCAGTGAGTGCAAGGATTCCGTGGTGGGGAATAACCTGGTGCGTTCAAGGAATGGAGAGGAGGCCATTGGGCCGAAGCTTTCACTTTCATTCTAGGTGCACTTGGAAGTGAGCGAAGGATTTTTAAGCAGAGAAGTAAACAGATGTGATTTGTGTCTCAAAATGATCATTCTGAATACATAAGTGGAAAAGGGATTGGAGGGGCCAAGCTGGGTTCCACAGAACCAGTCAGGTTACTGCAGTGGTCCAAAAGTGAGAAACGTTTGTGACTGGGACCAGGGTTTTGGAGTGGATGACTCGAGATGTATCTTAAAGTTGGACTCTTCAGGATTGAATGAGGGAGAGGGAGGAGTACAGATTCACCCCGAGCGGTGTGCACAGAGGTGCTGTTGATGGAAAGGGGAGGGCTGGGAGACGGGTGAATCTGGGGTGGGGGGACCAAAATCGAGAGCGAGATTGGATAGCTTAGATTTGAGATGCCTGTGAGTCAGCCAAATGGAAATGCCCGGTAAGTAGTTGTGTCTGGAACACAAAGCAGAGATTTGAGCTGAAGAAATAAATTTGGGAACCAGGGAAAGATGAAATCATCTAAAGAATGCAGAGAGAAAAGAAAAGAGAGCCCAGGATGGAGCCGGGGAAATGCAGGTCCTTCAGCATTTACCAGGGAGGTAGAGGAGAAGGAGGAGGCGTCGGTGAGACAGGACAAAGACCAAGAGACTGTGGCATCATGGAAACCAAAAGAGGGGAGGAGTCGACTACAGCAAATGTTCCTGAGGTGTCAAAGAAGATGAAGACAAAAAGGAGCCACTGGAGAGTAGCACACAGGACGTTAGGGACCTTGAAGAGTGCAGTTTGGGGGCAGGATTGGAGGCAGGTGCCAGGTGGGGTGGCATCCTAATTGTTGGGGTCACTGAGTTTTGTCATGATCTCTGGGAGACCCTCGGAAAGTGGTGAGATGGATAAGGTCTGTGTGGTTGACTGAAAGGGCCTGCTTTAGAAGTCACACAAGTTGTGTTTTGTCACTCCTTCCTGTGATTGGTGTCTGTGAAAATCACACTGCCCTGAGCCTGAAGGTGGTGCACGGGTTCGGGAATCCTCTGCAACATCCTTCGAAAGGTTCTGCTGACTCACCTGTTTCCCTGTCCCTCTGCCTGTTCCCCCACAGGACACTTCACGGCCATGGTGTGGAAGAACACAAAGAAGATGGGAGTGGGAAAAGCATCTGCAAATGACGGGTCCTCCTTTGTGGTGGCCCGATACTTCCCAGCAGGGAATGTCGTCAACCAGGGCTTCTTCGAAGAAAATGTCCTGCCTCCAAAGAAGTAACTTGTCCAATGTAACGGGAAGGTGGCAGATTTAAGAATGTGATACGAAGTGCCTAGAACAACCGAAACCCAGCTGTGTGTGTGTCCCTGTGGATGTATGTGCCTGTGTGTGTGAGGTGCGTGAGCGTCTCTTGTACACACGCTTGGACATACACTTCTGTGGGAGCTCATTCGTATTAAAGGACGAGCCTCGGAAGCGTTTACTTCGATGGTTACCTAGACCACAATTGTTTGGATTTGGGGGAGAAGTCAATTTTCTAAAATTTGATGTTTTTAAGCAAACTTCTTTTGTACCTTTTCTTACTTCTAATATCCATCCGTGGACTTTATGTATTCCAAATACTTGTTATCTGTGATGCTGAGAAGTGAAGTTCATTTTATGTGATCTTCATGCATTGTAATCTACTTTTGGTAGATATTTAAGAGTATTAAACCCTCATTTAAATGTGACATAAAATACAGCTTTAAACATATAAATATAAAGCAGCTTCCACTGGAAACGTGCGGCAGGCAGGGCTCCATGTTACGGGATCATTGGGATTCCTCAGCTGTAAAACCTGACTGTATCCTGCATGCCTAGTGGGCTTGCCAGAGAACAAACGGAGAGAAAAGCTTTACTCCCTTGCATCTTTCTACCTTTAAATAGCAAAGTACCACTACCACCACCACCTCTCTCACCCCTCCCACTTTTTATTAAACTTTTCTGGTGTTTCAGAGCTCAATATGCTACCCCTGCTTTCTGGGGAGTTGGGCTGGGCCTGAAGCTCCCCTCCCCCACCTCTGCTAGGTGGCCCAGGCCTGCTGTGGGGGAGAGACCCTCATACTGCCTGGGCGCTTGGCCAAGCAGCCTCGGATGAAGTCAGGCAGTGGGGGTGAGGGTGAGCTCACTCGCAGCCCCTAGAGGAAGCCCTGCAGCCTCTGCCCTCCCCCCACTCGGGGCGGGAGCCCAGGCCTGTTCCTGGCAGCTGTGGCTGCAGCTGTGGCTGCTGCTCCCTCCCGGAATGTGTGACAAGCCCAAATGTTCCAGGGAGATGTCCCAGGCAGGGGGCTTAGAAACGCTAATTTCGTTCTGTGTTTTGCCTCAAACTATACGTGGTTCCCTGAATAGCAATTTCACAAGGTCCATATGGGAGGGACCAACCCAGATGGTCCCTGAAACCATGGCAGCCCCATCTGTCCAGACAGCAGGGGCGGGAGTGAGGGGCGGCAGGCCCCACGACAGGAGTGTGGGCAGGCCAGTCTTTGCAGCAGCGTCCTGGAGGTCTTTGTCACACCGGGAACAGCCTCACAGGGTTCCCCCCGCTTCACCCAAGGATATTGACTAATACGACAATAAACTTTTTCTTTGTGTAGTATCTTCCTCCAAAGTGATTCATGCTCGATTCTTAGTTGGGGCTGAGACAATCCATGACTCGGAATCTCAGTCTTGGAAACTCAAGCCCCAGAAAGACCTCCAAGCCTGTGGACTGTGCTGCTCACATGGCCAATCTTTGAACCATGTGGCCCACCAGCACATGGCTGATTGGACCAGAGTGGACGCCTGACCCTAGGGCAGCCAATCCCCAGGCTGGCCATGGGCCGGGAATTCGAGCTAAGAAATGCGGAGAGAATGAATTTACCAGTGAAACTGAAAAAATAAGGATGCCATGAATTCGAATTAGGGCCCTGGCAAACCAAAGCTGTATGTGAGCCAAGTTATGAGCAGGAAATACCCAGACGTGAGAAAGTCAGCTAGAGATGCACAAGAGGAGAAGCTGCTGAGAGACTGTTCCTGAGCTTTCTAGTTCTGTGTATCTTTAAAACATGCCCCTCATTTTGTTCTGGGTTTCCCAACAAACCGATAGATCAACTGATGGTCCCCAAAGATTAGAATATTACCATCTCCTGTATGGAGTTACCATGAACAGAAAGTGCTGAGCCTGGCAGGAAGCTGAGGACGGATGGTGTGAAGAGACCTGGCTGAGGTCCCTTTCTGGCTACACCTGGCAAGCTGCCAGTCAATGAACTTCCTGGTGGTTCCTAGGGACACCCTGCAGCCCCGATGTACACATACATAACCAGGTGGAGGAACTTGGCATGCAGCCAGCCTCTGCAGGCTGGAGTTTGTTTCCACAGTTGGCTGGATTAAGGAAAAAGCTGGGCCAAGGGAATTTTCCAGGGCTGAAGAGAAGCCAGACAGCAAAGCTGGCTGAGCAGGTGGGTGCTAATCTCACTTTTTTAATGGATTTCTTTCTTTTTTGGGGGGGGGACAAAGTCTTGCTGTTGCCTGGGCTAGAGTGCCATGGCATCAGCCTAGCTCACAGCAACCTCAAACTCCTGGGCTTAAGCGATCCTCTTGCCTCAGCCTCCTGAGTAGCTGTGACTACAGGTGTGTGCCACCATGCTTGGCTAATTTTTCTATTTTTAGTAGAGACAGGGTCTCGCTCTTGCTCAGGCTGGTCTCAAACTCCTGACCTCAAGATATCCTCCCACCTCAGCCTCTCGGAGTGTTAGGATTACAGGCGTGAGCCAATTTGCCCAGCCTTTAAATGGATTTCTTGAAGATGGCAAGTCCCACAATGCCACAAGAGTAGAGGACAGACCAGATTTCCAGCTCTCCTTTGTAGCCAGAGGGCAAAGGAAGGAGAAAGAGCCCTGGGTCCAAGCCCCAGCTCTGTGACCTCCACGCTGAGCAAGCCCCTTCAAATCTCTGGGTCTCAATTTATCCAGGGGTACTAGGTCCAGCACGTGGAGTTAGGTCTATCAGATCCTTTCGGGTCTCCATGACACTCCCTAGGCCCAACTTTCTTTTTATTAAAAAAAAAATTTTAATTTCAAAACATTATGGGGGTACAAATGTTTTTGGTTACATGTATCAATTTTGTTATGCTTGAGTCAGGGTTATAAGTGTGCCCATCACCCAGATCGTGTTCATTGTACCCATTAGGTAGTTTTTCATCCATCCCCTCCTGGCCCCTATGCCTTGCTTGATTTCCACTGAATTTTACTTTCCTCTGTGCCCATGCATGCTCATCAGTTAGTTCCAATTTAATAGTGAGTACATGTGGTATTTGTTTTTCCATTCCTGAGATACATCACGTAAGATAATGGTCTCCAGTTCCATCCAAATTGTTGCAAAAGGGCTTAATTCATCCTTCGTGGCTGAATAGTATTCCATAGTATAGGTGTACCACATTTTGTTAATCCACTCATGAACTGATGGTCACTTGGGTTGATTCCACATCTTTGCAATTGTGAATTGTGCTGCAATAAACATTAGAGTGCAGGTGTCTTTTTGATAAAATGACTTCTTTTTCTTTGGGTAAGTACCCAGTAGTGGGATTGCTAGATCAAATGGTAGGTCTACTTTTAGTTCTTTGAGGAATCTCGACACTGTTTTCTATAAAGGTTGTACTAATTTGCAGTCCCACCAACAGTGTATAGTGTTCCTTTCTCTCTGCATCCACGCCAGCATCTGTTGTTTTTGGATCTAGGCCCAACTTTCTGCTGGAAGCATCTGATAAGACAGCTCCTTCCTGCCTTGGTGCTCTGGGACCTGAAACAAAAACATGGCCACTGAAATGCCACCAAAGCTGAAGCATGTGGGGACAAAGAAGCATGTGAAGCAGCAGGGCCTGGGCCCCCCCCCACCCTGATTCTGGATAGAAATGCCCCTGGAGGTGAGATCTGTCAGCCTGGATGCCCATGGGAGTGAGAAGGTGTCTGGCATCAGTACCAAGAAGCCTCACCCAAGTTGCTGCTGCTTCTCAGGAGATCAGAGCAGAAGAGGCATTTAAAGCTTAATTATTCTCGGCTGGGCGCGGTGGCTCACGCCTGTAATCCTAGCTCTCTGGGAGGCCGAGGCGGGCGGATTGCTTGAGCTCAGGAGTTCAAAACCAGCCTGAGCAAGAGCGAGACCCCGTCTCTACTAAAATTAGAAAGAAATTAATTGGACAACTAAAAATATACAGAAAATATTAGCCGGGCATGGTGGCGCATGCCTGTCGTCCCAGCTGCTCGGGAGGCTGAGGCAGGAGGATCGCTTGAGCCCAGGAGTTTGAGGTTGCTGTGGGCCAGGATGACGCCATGGCACTCTAGCCCGAGCAACACAGTGAGACTCTGTCTCAAAAAAAAAAAAAAAAAGCTTAATTATTCTCACAGGGAGAGCGTGGACAGAGAGGGACTCACCTAAGCCACACAGCTGGTCTCTGGCAGAGGGGGCTAAAATCTAAGCCTTCTTCCAATGGGGAAAACAGAAGTTCTTAGTCTGGTGCAGACATCACATCTCAAGAGACTGAGTCTCTCCTTCCCATTCAGGCATCAAGGTGAACAAATTCAGCATTAAAGGGTATTTTCAAATAGTTTTCTAAGTATCGAATCCCAAGATAAGGAAAAGACTAGATGGGGAATGAAAGGATGAGGGAGTGAGACAATGAGAACGACAACATTACTAAGCCAGGGAGGGAAAGAGCTGGAGAGTCTCCTGTTTCTGAGGCTGACAAGTTTTCAGCGGGCGCTAAGGACGGCCTGAGGGTCTGCTGGGGACCCAGATTGGAGGACAGCAGGGCAGCTCCCCTCTGCACCTTCTCGCCAATGCCTGGGCGAGGTGCAAGGGCCTGGATGTCGAGACACTTTCCGGGAGCCCCCAAAGGCTGGTCAGGGTGGGGCCATTGGGCTCTTCTGCTCCCTGCGGGAGCTCCAGCCGGCCCTTATCCCCTCCTTGCACAAGCAGCGGTCCCACAGATGCGCCACAAGAACTTTGGGAGCCACTCGCCGGCCATGAGGCGGGGAGTGCAGGCGGAAGGCGAACTCCACCCCCAACCCCCAGCGGGACTCTGAGGGGTCAGGAACCCACGAGTGGATGCCGGGAGTCGCAGGGCTCCTCTCTGATGGGCGCGCACCCGCTGGGGCTTGGTGTCCCCACCTGTAAAGTGGGGACAAGTGTGTCTGTGGGAATCTAAGGAGGACCCCCTCAGTTCCGAAGGCCCGTCAGGCTGAGAGCCCCTGATCCTGCCGTTTGAATCCCAGCGGCGCAGCGGACTGAACTACGCTGCCGCCTCTGCGTGGTGGCGCCGGCGAGTCACAGCGGACAAGAGCAGCCCCGCTGCTAATTTCCATCGCGGAAAGGGCTGGGGCGGAGTCCGCGCCAGGCGACGGGCTGCGGACCAGACAAGACCCTCTAACGCCACCGTGTGGCCGGAGTGGGCGCAGGATTTCCCCTAGACGGCGCGGGCGTACTGGTGTAATATTAATAAGGAAAGGCCGCTAGCATTTATTGTTATTTACTACTAACCGAACACTGTGCTGACCCCTCTCTGGTTATTTCCTCACTTAAAACTCCTAATAATTTTTAAAGAGGGTACTGCTGTTATTTCCATCTCAGACGAGAAAGCTGAGGTTTAGAGAGCCTGAATCACTTGTCCAAGTCCACTCCTGATGGCCAGAGCTAAGCCACCACAGCCCCCAACACTTCACAACCAGACACTCAGAAATGTGGAGGGAACGTTCTAGTTTGCTGTGGAACTAACAAAGCCCTCAAGCAGGGCTTGGAGGCCCCCCAGCACGTGGCTAACTCCCGCATTCCTGCTCCAGTGGGTGGCCTCCACCTCTCCCTTTTGAAGGAGAATGGCGTCCGTGGCCACAGACATCAGAAGCCAAAAGACAGAGCTTTTCTGTGATGCCCAGGAGCCTCAGCAGAGAAAGGTACTTCAAGGCCTGAGAATCAGAGACGGGGAAAGCTGAGCAGTGAGGCACTTCCTAGAAGAGTGGAAAGAGTACTAGGTCATAAACGGTGTGGGCGCTGGGCCCTGCTCTGCTTTCAGCTGGCTGTGATTTCAGGCAAATCCCCTCTCTTCTCTGGACCTCACTTTCCCTCCTATAAAATGGGAGGATTCTTCAAGATGATCTGATAATCTCTTCCCTTCCTCCACTTCCCCTTATCTCCTACACAAACTGCTCCCCACTGCCCCACCTAAACTGGCTGGGACATTCCAGAAGAAGCCTTGAGCTGAGGTTGGAAAGTCCCAAGTGGGAGTTGCAGCCCAAACCCTGCGATTCCTCCTGAGCTCAGGGCCCTGGGCTCTAGGTCCCTCCGGGCAGGGTATCCAGCCTTCACAGGCTGCAGAGATCAGAGGGGAGGAAGGCTCAGTGCCTCTGAGAAAGGCCTCAGGGGGCCCTGCATTGTGATGACCTCATCCACTCTATGACATCATCCTCTCTCCCACCCCCACTTCTCCCTGGTCAACTGCTCTGTAAACAACCATCAATCTGAATCCCAAAGGCCTGAGAAAGTCTCTTCTCCAGTACCCCCTGCTGATCCTCTGCCTCAGCCAGCAACAAGCACCATGAAATTGGAATTCACCGAGAAAAACTACAACAGCTTCGTGCTGCAGAATCTGAACAAACAGAGGAAACGCAAAGAGTACTGGGACATGGCCCTGACTGTGGACCACCACGTCTTCTTTGCACATCGGAACGTGCTGGCTGCTGTCTCTCCACTGGTGAAGAGCCTCATCTCCAGCAATGACATGAAGACCACCGATGAGCTCTTTATCACCATTGACCCCAACTACCTGAGCCCGATCACAGTGGACCAGCTCCTGGACTACTTCTACAGCGGCAAGGTGGTGATCTCAGAGCAGAACGTGGAAGAGCTTCTTCGTGGGGCCCAGTATTTCAACACACCACGCCTTCGAATTCACTGCAATGACTTCCTTATTAAGTCCATCCGCCGGGCCAACTGCTTGCGCTACCTCTTCTTGGCCGAGCTGTTTGAGCTCAAAGAGGTATCAGACTTGGCCTACTCTGGCATTCGAGACAACTTTCACTACTGGGCCAGTCCTGAGGGCTCCTTGCACTTCATGCGTTGCCCCCCTGTCATCTTCGGCCGCCTGCTCCGCGATGAAAACCTTCATGTGCTCAACGAAGACCAGGCTCTCAGCGCACTCATCAATTGGGTGTACTTCCGGAAGGACGAGCGGGAGAAGTATTTCAAGAAGTTTTTCAATTACATCAATCTCAATGCCGTCTCCAACAAGACGCTGATGTTCGCCGGCAACAAGCTGATGGGCCTGGAGAACAGCTCAGCCCACGCAACCCTGATCGAGAGTGTCCTGATGGACCGCAAGCAGGAGCGGCCATGCAGCCTGCTGAGCTATCAGCGGAAAGGCGCTCTGCTTGATTCGGTGGTCATCCTTGGTGGCCAAAAGGCCCATGGCAAGTTCAACGATGGAGTGTTTGCCTATATCATCCAGGAGAACCTGTGGTTGAAGCTCTCGGAGATGCCCTATCGGGCAGCAGCACTTAGTGCCACTGCTGCTGGTCGCTACATCTACATCTCTGGTGGCACCACTGAGCAGATTTCGGGGCTGAAGACAGCCTGGCGGTATGACATGGATGACAACTCCTGGACCAAGTTGCCTGACCTGCCCATTGGGCTTGTCTTCCACACCATGGTGACCTGCGGGGGGACAGTGTACTCAGTGGGTGGGAGCATTGCCCCAAGGCGGTATGTCTCCAACATCTATCGCTATGATGAGCGCAAGGAGGCCTGGTGCCTGGCAGGGAAGATGAGCATCCCTATGGATGGCACAGCCGTGATCAGCAAGGGAGACCGGAACCTGTACATTGTCACTGGGCGGTGCTTGGTGAAGGGCTACATCTCCCGGGTTGGGGTGGTGGACTGCTTTGACACCAACACTGGGGACGTGGTCCAGTGTATCACCTTCCCCATCGAGTTCAACCACCGGCCCCTGCTCTCTTTCCATCAGGACAACATCCTCTGCGTGCACAGCCACCGGCAGAGTGTGGAAATCAACCTGCAGAAGATAAAGGCCAGCAAGACGACCACCTCAGTGCCTCTCTTGCCCAACAACTGCCCCTTGGATGTGTCCCATGCTATATGCTCCATTGGAGACAGCAAGGTGTTTGTATGTGGAGGTGTCACCACAGCCAGTGATGTCCAGACGAAGGACTACACCATCAATCCAAATGCCTACTTACTAGACCAAAAGACGGGCGAGTGGAAGACCCTGGCTCCCCCACCAGAGGCACTGGACTGTCCTGCCTGCTGTCTAGCCAAGCTACCTTGCAAGATTCTTCAAAGGATTTAAACAACTTTTTAAGTGGGAGAATAAGTAAATGCATTATTATTCACAAATTAATGAGAGAAAAAGAGAGGAAGATAGCCTGTTGGTTCCTTCCTAGTGTTCCAGCCCATGCTTGGCCCTGAAGGTGGAGATCCTGGGTTAGGGCTGCTCCCAGTGGGTGAAAACTCAGGGCTACTTTGTCACTGGAAGTCCCAATAGGGGCCGGAATGGACTCCCTGAAGGGTGGGACGGAGGCATCTCCTGGGCACTGGCTCCCTGTGGGTGGAAAGTCAGGGCTACTTTGTCACTGGAGGCTCCAACAGGGGCTAGAATGGACTCCCTGGTGGGTGAGACTGAGGCATCTCCTGGGCACTGGCTCCCAGTGGGTGGAAATTCAGGGCCACTCTGCCACTGGTGGTGTCCAAGCTGAGGGTGGAAAAGAGTCCCTGGAGGGTGGGATTGAGGCCTCTCGCTGGCACTGGCCAAGGTCATGTCTGGAAAGCCCCCTATTCTGTACCCCTGCAGTCGCCTCTTGGGTATCTGCCAGATTGACAGGTAAACATTTGCTCAGAGCTGTGAAGCCTCAGGCTCCTCCAATACCCACTTTCCTCAAGTCTTCCAGAAGTCAGGGGAGGACCCACCCAGGTCTGAGAGAGGAGCCTCATGGCTGGGAGGGAGAAGAGGGTGTGGGCCAGACTAAGGGAAGGGTGGGGGAGGCAGAGTTTCTTGGCTATGTATTTGACCATGCAACTATGGTAGTTTGTCTCGTTTGTGGGGGAAGTTGGGGGTTGCTTACAATTGCTTGTAGGAAGCGAAGTTCATTGAGAACTTTCTCCAGGAATATGAGGTCGGAGGTACTGTGGGTGGAAGAGAGGCCAGGAAAGGCAGAAGAAAGAGACTTATCTCCCTAGTGGAGAGGAGCTTGGGGATGACATGAAATGACAAGGTAAGAGAAACAGGATGGTGTAAGAGGTAGGGGTGTGGACTCTGGGCTAAGTGGCCTGGTTCGAATACCAGTTCTATCGGTTACTGCGTGATCCTGGGAAAGTTACTTAACATCTCTGGACCTTAGTTTCCTCATGTGTAAAAGGGGGATTTAATAAGAGTGCCTACCTCATAGGGTGACCTAATATATGCAAAATGCCTAGGACAGTCCCTGCACATATCAAAGCACTAAAGAAGTACTTTTTTTAAAGGAAAAAAAGAGAAGTGAAGCAAGGGCCCAGATTCTTGGGCTCTTATATTAAGTAAGGCCCCATGAAATGCTCCTGGAGACTCCCTACCTCAAAGCCTTAGTGAGCTTTCCTCAATTTTAACTACTTTTGTTTCCCTTTCATTCGTGTAATCTTATATAATCCTCAACAATTTAGAACTGAACAACTCCTTGAAACAATATATAACCCTTCTTCACCCATTCACTCAGTCATTTATGAATTTACTCATCATTCATTCATTAATTCACACACATGCACACACACACCATTCACTGAGGCCTCTTTGTGCCGAAGTCCCTGTTCCTGGAGCCATAGGCATGACACAGACAATCCATGTGTCGCTACCAGTGCCATGCCACGGGAATGTAACGTGAGCCACATGTATAATTTAAATTTATCTAGTAGCCATGTTAAAAAAAGTAAAAAGAAACCAGTGAAATTAACTTTAAATTTATTTTATTTAACCTAATATATCAAAAATAGGCTGGCGCGGTGGCTCACGCCTGTAATCCTAGCACTCTGGGAGGTCGAGGCGGGTGGATCGCTCAAGGTCAGGAGTTCGAGACCAGCCTGAGCAAGAGCGAGACCC